>CAIGQV010000001.1:24078637-24092011 GCA_903798115.1 Danio jaintianensis | reverse complement strand
ATATATATATATATATATATATATATATATATATATATATATATATAACATTGCACTTATGTATGCTTTACTTTTAATGACAGAAAATTTTTAGTATATCTGGCCTATATTTGTTCATTGACATACCTTAAAAGTATGATTTATTATATTATATTATAAGCATGCTAGGTTTGTAGTTGTTTTACTCCCACCTGATTGAATACATATTTTTTATTTATTAAAATAAATAAATATTAAATATTTTTTCAGTGTCATGTAAAATAATTTTTTTCAATGGCATTTCCAGGTTTGCCATGACTGCTGGCCCCTGTTGTATCATTGTTGATCTACACATGTGTGTTTTTACCCCTCATCTTTCCTGCCCCAGTAACAGAAATCCCCACTTAATGCGGTGACACCTTTGTCAGAGCTGTTTCTTCAAATGGGCGTGGTTTTTCTTGAAGCTGAAGGGCAAAAGGAGAAATATTCCTCTCATTTGCCTCAGTGAGAGAACAGACAGCCTGGTTCTGTCAGGCGATGAACTGTCAGGTAGAGTCTTTTCTCGTTTTTCTTGCTCATGTGGCTCTTATTCATCAGTAATGGCGTCACGTTCTTCTCCTGTCGAAGCAGGCTGTGAGTTTCTGGGCTAAATACAATGACCTTGACCTGTGTCAAGCACTTTGGCAGAGCAGCCACGCTACTATACTCTGATGTGTGGCCAAATAAACACGGGTAAGCTATTAGCATATCTGTTATTTACTTTTCATTTCAGCTCTGGCAAGGCCACAAACGTTGCACATTTTATGCTGCTGCTTCTCCACTTCTGCATTCATTTAGCCTGTGATAAACTTATAGAGTCTTTTACATTTTAATTCACACACAATTTAATTCATTTTCATTTCTAGAGTGCCTTTTACAGTGTAGATTGTGTCAAAGCGGCTTAGATGAAGAAAAGGGAGTAAACGCTAGAATATTTCAAATAGCTTCAGATCAGTTTAGTATAAATGTCACTGTTTTGATTTAATAATTTTAGCCATTAATGAGCAAAGTGACTTTGAATCATTGATTTTAATGAGATTGATTTACAGACGAATCTGACCTTTTTTATTAGGACATTTTGTTAGTTACTGTAATAAAATGCTGTTTTATGACCAATTTGTTAGTTAGTTTGAGGGATTCATTAAAATGATCGCTCACAAATGGTTCACTCACAAATCATCAGATCAGGGAAAATCCTGTTCTCGTTGTAATTAAACAAATGATGAAGAAAAATGTTGATTTAAAAGGAATAAAAAGAATTGATGTCTGATATGATTTGCTTCTGAATAACTATAGACCATTTTAATGCCTATGAACATTTCCTGCTTGTTGTCAAACAATTTTAATAACTGTAACAAGAGGCAGTTCAATTATATCTCAATGTTAAAACAGCTACCATAACGTTATTTATTAATACGTGGACCTTTTAGGATTCTTGGAAGCTATGGAAATTAAAAATGTAAAACAGGAAACACATTAGGACCATTGTTATTGTTTACATCCCTAAAAATGGTCTATATCTTGATTTAAGAGTGTTTAAATAGTTTTACCACAATATAAAATTACAGAGTTTAATAATGAGGAGTGATAAGAAACTGCAGCTACCAATAAGTGCAATTCATACACTGTAAAAATTATTTTTCGTATTTGGTGATTCATGTCTTTTTTTCACCTATTTATGCTTTTGAATTGCATTATGGGACTTTGATCTTTCTTCCAAAAGCGTTTGAGGTTGAAAATATTGAAAAGTTACTTTTATTGACATTTTTCATAGTTTGAAGTGATATATTGTCTGTGTTTGTGTTGTAAAGTATGGTACAAAAACCCGGTAATAAACTGCCAGTACTTTTTTCTGTTATTTTACAGACTTAATTCTCTCTATATTGTTTCTTAAACAATATCTTGTCTCAAACTAATTAAAATAGCAATGAAAGTCACTTTGTTAATCTGCAGTGTTGAATATTCAAGATCAAAAGTCGACAGAGCAGAGATAAAACTCCCATAATGTAATTCACGACCATGAATAAACAGAAAACAGAACCTGTTAATTAACAGATATTTTTTACAGTGTTGCTATTCTTTATTTACAAATAGAAATATTAATATTAATTTATGTAAGAGGAAGGCTTGCTAGTAGAACTGTGCAAATATACAATGTAAAAAATATCCGTAAATTAGCAGTTTTCCCTATTTTGTGATTCACAAGTGTTTTTCGTTTATTTACGGTTGTGAATTGCATTATGGAATGTTGTTAAAAAACAAAAACATGAATCACAAAATATGTAAACTTAAATTTTTTACAGTGTGTATAAAGTATAATTAATTTTTTGACAAAATATTGTACTTTTTACCTACATAGATCAAACAGAAATGTAAAAAAAAACCAACTGAGAATGGGCCACAAAGATGCAGATTAATTCTAAGTAGGCATGGGACGATAACCGTTTTCAAGGTATACCCCGGTTTCGAAAAGTCAAGGTTTTAAAACCGCCAAAATGTTCTGCTATACCGTTCCTAAGGTATGAGTAAGATTTTTTTTATTTACGTTTTTTAGGACAACAGTATCTCCAAAAGATCTCAAAAGATGCCGTTTTAAATTAATTTATGTAAATCTGTGTTTTTGAAACTAATGAAGATAGCAGAAGCCAATGATTCATTTGAATAATTTAGCCTGACATGTTTACTGTTCCAACGTATTTTAAATGTTTCTCAAAACAAATTAAATTGTGTTCAAAGGGGAAAAATTTGTTTGTTTTTTACCCAGACATTTAAAAAGAATATATTTTAGAGCGGTAATCACAATACTCATTTCCGTGAAACCGTGATATTTTTATCCAAGGTTATCATACCGTCAGAATCTTATACCGGCCCATGTCTAATTCTAAGATTTATATACAAGAAACACCTCTGAAAAACTTTTGTGAAAACTCAACTTTTATATCTATAACACTGTTTTTAGTCGTATAAACATTGCTGTTTTCCTCAGCAAATGCATATCTAACCTCTGTAATACAACTCATCTTTCAACTACAGGTATTTCTTTTTAGATGGCTCACATACCATTGAATTTTCAGCATCATCACTTTCTGCTCTAAATAGCACAGCGATATTGACATTTCCTAAACAGTAAATGGATGCTGTAGTCAAGGTGAAGCTCAGCCTATGAAACACAACTCATCGTACACATATACCCTTACACGCTTTGGCCGATGTGACCGCGATAGCAAGGCTACAGCGGCTCTCTGTAACGCTACACGCAGACTGTTTGCATGCTCCTACAGCGCACATGTTAATGCCGTGGGGACTTTAAGGGTGGAAATGTTTGTATGACTCTGCTCTGGTTTCGAGGTTTGAGGTGTGGTTGTTTTGTTGCACTGGAGCTGGATGGGGGAATCTGGTTTCAAGGGATTCTTTTTTTTCTTAAGTGCATCTTGATCCCCGTCTTGATGAGTGATGATGATCTTAAGGGGTAATTGACGCAGAATGCATTCTTGCATTAAAACAATTAGATGGAGTGCAGTGTGGTTTTATTTTAGTATAATTGAGTGACTGTTTCAGTGTTTTTATTGGTTTGAATTCGATTTTATTTTCTGAATGCTTTAAAATTTTAGTTAAATTGCGCATGAAATCAAAATTTACAATGTTTATATTGTAGCGCACATTGTTAGTCTTCAAGTGAACAATTAGTACATGCAAGTTAATCCACTGATAAGAATAGTTTGTTTTGGTAATTTTCCATCAGAAAACTAAAAATTTGTTTCTGCTCTTTAATGGCAGTCCTTCTCTGATGACAGTTTGACAGCTTGGGTGGAATACAGCGGGGAAAATAAGTATTGAACACGTCATGTTTTTTCCTGGGAATAATATTTCTAAAGGAGCTGTTGACATGGAATTGCACCCGATTTTGGTAAAAACCCAAACAATACAAACATAAAAATAAAACAAAACAAAACAAATCTGAAAAATGGGTTATATGTGTTATAACAATGGAATGACACAAGGAGAAAGTGCTGAACTACTGAATTGTAATTAATACTTTCTATAAAAGGCTTTTTTTGGTGATGGCAGCTTAAAGACACCTCTCATATGGAGAATTAAGTCGCATGCATTGCTCAGGTGTGAGTTTTTTAAAAACTTCAACAGAGTGTAAAAATCTTGATGGTTCTGTGGGTCTAGTCTATCAAATCTGAGCTTTATTTTGTATTTTCTATTGGATTCATGTCAGGTGATTGGCTGGGCCATTCTACAGCTTGATTTTCTTTTTCTGAAAGCATTTGAGAGTTGGCTGTGTTTTGGATCATTGTCTGGCTGAAATGTCCACTCTGGTTTCATCTTCATCATCCTGGTAAAGTAGATGTTGGACTGAAGCAGCTGATATTCATTTACAATGATGAAAGGCTGAAGAACTACTGAGAGATTTCAGCTGCTTTCTACACCTCCCTTTCTTCATATGTTCAATACTTTTTCCCTGCGCCATTTAATTTTATTATGCATATCTTAATTTGCAAACTAATTACTTTTGCTTTCTTTGCAAATCTTTGGATTTCTTTGGTTGTTACCAACATCCGGTAAAAATTTCAAGTCAACAACACCTTTAGAAATATGCTTTCTGAGGAAAATGGTGACGTGTTCAATACTTATTTTCCCCGCTGTATGCTTAGTGATGCACCTCCAACTGTTAGTTTGTCGCCAGTGAAAGATGAAAGTTGGAGGGCAAAAATAAAACCCCGCCCCCTACTTAATATTCAGTTTGAGTTGTAAATATGTCATAGTACTGAAATAGAATACTGCAGCAACTTCCAGTTCACATGAACTTTAATGTTTTAGTTATTTGTTTGTGTGTTTTGGTCTACATTTTTAACATTTCTTTTAGTTTATTACAGTTTTAGTTTTAGGTGTTTTAGTTCATTTAAACTAAATGAAAGTGAGAAATATTGTCTTTGCTGAAGTAAGTTTGAATTATTTTTAAACATATTTTTCATAAACAAATGCTTGTTCAGTTAATGTTTTAGTGACAAAAAATATTTTAATTTTATGGTTTTAGTTTTTATGTTTTAGTTATATTATATATAACTAGTTATATTAAATGTAAAATAACTGCTGTGACTGTGTTTAATTCTCATACACCATTGCATCTTCATATTATAATAATATATTATTATAATAATAATGTTCTCCAAGGCTGCATGTATTAGATAAATACAATAAAAATACAATAAAATTGTTAATTAATATGAACATTGTATGTAATTTATGTAAAAAGAAGTGACTATCTTTGATTGACTAATTTTAAACATGCGGAATCTTGAGTAAGACAGAATATTTCAGTGAAAGTGGAATCAAATTGTTACACGATCCCTCAGAATTCATTTTAATATGGAAATTTGTTGCTCAAAAGCATGTAACATTTCTTATTATTGTGAAACCGTTGTTTTACTTCAGTTTTTTTGTTGTTGTGAAAATCAAGTTATTTTTCCTGCAGGCTAGTTGTAGGCTAGTTCACCCTGTCAGAGGTCAGCATGTTCATTTTCTGTGTACAGACAAGCAATAACTCCTGGAAGTGAATTCAGTTCTGTGTGAGTTTGTGAAAGCAGCTTCTGTGTGTGGAGAACTGGCAGATGGTGAGGTCTGAGTAAAAACCTTGACGTGAAGTTTGGTTTGACTGAATAAATAAAACTGTTTAATATACAAGTTTCAACAAGTGTAATTGACTTGATTTGCACTGGGTTTGTGAAACTCTTGCAAGGTAATAGGGATAATTCACCCAAAAAATTATATTTGCTGTTAATATACTCACCCTCAGGCAATCCTAGATTTGTTTTTTATATTTAGTAGAATATTAAAGACGTTTTAAGTCAAACTGTGGTCCTCTTATCAACTGCTATTAGACATTTGGAAGTCAAAAAATATCCATATAGTAATAAGGGAAAAAGGAATACCTATGTTGAGTCTATGCATAAACTGAACATTATTAGCAATTTTATTACCTTTTAATCCACAGTCTTGGCAAAAAGCATTTACAATGTGTGAACTGATGTTGTTTGTTTACATCAGAAAGGGACAAAAATGGTACTTGAGCTTATCCTGGATGCTGAAACTGGGTTTAAAATGGTAAACAAACAGTTTAAGCTTGAACCCTCACATTAGGGCTGCACAATATAAAGCAAAATTATCGTTATTGCAATGATAGTACATGCAATATACTGTACATAACAGGCATGTGATGAATTACATTTATTTTATGCATTGGTTGTTTATCTAAATTTGACCAATCAGATAGGGCATTGCTATCTTTATCCCCGCCTCCCCAGTAATTGCTGTTCTGTTATTAGCTAGAGCAGCTCAAATGTATACCCAGAGCTGAAAATAAATACTAGTAGAGACTAGAGAGGAACATGACAAAAGCCAATCAGAATCAGAATATCTGCTGAGGTTTTCACTTGTACACAATTGACACAATTTTTTAGTCTGAATTAGAATTAATTAGATCTGAAAAAATATATTTTACCTGTTTATTTTAATATCATTAAATAAATGATTTTAAAACATAGAAAATAAAAATGCCATTTTTCTAGGGAAACATAATATTGTAAGAAATATTGTTATTGCAATACTCAACAATGGTATTGCATATTTTCCCAGTATCGTGCAGTCCTATTTTTCATTCATTCATTCATTCATTTTCTTTTTGCCTTAAGCCCCGGTCAGATCACAGGATTTTTATTGTCGGTTACGAAAGTCACTATGTCAGATTATGCGATTTATTTTGTATTTATTTTTATTTTTTTATTTATTGATAAAATCTTGACTTGTCGTGGGTAACGAATGTGCCAGACTACACGTTCCTTCACGATCAGTCATCCCGTGACGTCTACGACGAGCGTTATTTCCCAAAGCAGTCACAAGTGTTGCTTTAACAATATTTAAAGCTTGCTTTCGTTTTCTCGTCGGCAGTCACGCCAGGTTGCAACGACTAAATGCAGAAGACCAGGGTGAGGGAGTAAGCTTTATTATGAAAAGTTTTGTGTAGGCTATGTTAAACAAGCATAGAAAAAATAGCCTTTGGTTATAGGTGTGTACGATGGATGACTATAATGTTTATATTTTATAGGCTATAGTTTATAACCGATTGTGTAAAAATATTGAATGAAATATTTACAGCTACAGGTCGTATATCGATTTTCTAACAAATATAATAGGCTACTCCTATAATGTAGTTAAAGCTTACATCAATATCAAGATTTTATTATTATTTTACTGTCTGTAATATAATTTTAATAATCACTCAAGCGCAATTGTCGGGTGCTGGAAATCTTTGAAAGAAAATGATTTAATTTTAATGTAGGCTATAGCCTATTTTCAAGGTTTGAAAAGTGCTTAGATTTTGGATAAAGTGCTTGGAAAATGAATTGTGTTGCTTTGATAATTTATCTTTATAAATAGTCATTTAATAAATAAAATAAAAACATATTTATGCATTGCATGAAATGAAAACTCGGCTGGAGCCTGCGCATGTGCCTGCAGCGTGACCCACGTGTGAACCACAATCAACGGTCTTTTAAACGTGTGGATTGTGCGTATTTTGAGCAGTGGGAAAAGACAAAATGCATAGAGGTTATTACTTCGTGAGCGCTGGACCGAAGAAATATTAAGCGGTTTTTAAGCGGGCCTCAAATCTGCAAGAGCCTCGTGCAAGTATGCAGAAATAATTAGCAGATTTAAAGTTATGGAGATTGCGTTGGAAATGCTTACGGGTCACTTCTGCGTGAAGTGTTCAGGTATGAAATCTTTTATTTAATGTTTGCATTTGCTTTTTCGCACGTATCCGCAACATGATTTGTGTTGATCACGCTGTTTATTGATATTTGTTATTTATGCACCAGATTTCCCCTTTTTAAAGATTTCATGCTACAATGTAGCCTACACAGAGCGATCATGACAGTGCTGAGGAAACACTTTTTAACAGGATAAATGCTGTCTTTGCGGTTTCTCATGAAAATAATGTCCAACAAAATCACAGCTATGTAGCTATAAAATAACCAGCCTTTGTATTTAATGTATTTTAAATGTATATTTCCCTGTCAGGCAAACTAAATTGTGGCCAGTTTTACTTACTAAACCCTGGCCTGAACTCGACTGAGATGAAAGCCAAATGACATGAAAAGAAAAGCACATCCGCACTGAGGAATAATCAGATGCTCAAGACATAATTTTTAAAATTAAAAATGTAGCAAAAATATGACAGATACAACAATTACAGTGGAGCATTAATTAAATCCTTATTTTACACAGAACGGAACAAATCATCCGCCCGCACAGTTGTGTAAGACGGAACGAACAAAAAATATAAATTTCATAATAAATTGTATCTTAATTATTTAATGCATTATTTGATGGTCAGTTATCTACAAAATAAACAAGAAGAAGTGCTCAACACAATGTCCGCTATATGCTGCATCGCCAAAACACCAAGATTATGCGCCAAGATGCTGCAATATGTAAATCGTTATGTTCTCTTTATTAAACATTTATTTCTGAAATGTTACTGAAGTGGTTTATGTTTAACTGAAATGTTTAGTTCTTTATATAACATATGGATATTATGTAATGTAAGTCAGTAATTGAAAAGCGGCATCATAATGAACAAATATGCGCTAGTCATTTGCAAATAGGGAGTTTAAAATAGTCACGTCCATAATGCAAAATTATGGTTGTTTAGAGCAAAGACCTGAGATGAATTGTCGATAATAATTAGCATGGACATATTTTGGCTTTGTATATAAAGTGTCATTTTATTTGTGATAATAGTTATTACACAATATAAACTTTTTCATTAAATCGTTACAGACGTGACACGTGATTGAAGCTTCCTGATGTCTTAAATATGTAGCTCATAAATTAAAAAGGCAGTGATGTTATGAAAAAGTGAGTGTAATTATTTATTCTACAAACCCCAATCCTTCTGCAGAATGCTTACTGTTAACATAAAGCATGGAAAAAGTGAGTCTTTAACCCCTTTTTTGACAGCATGAAGTGTGGTTGGATGAAAATGAAATTTACCAATGGCACAATCCTCATATTTCATGGATAAACAAAGCAATTTCCTTAAAAATTCGGCAAGAGCACATCATAACAATAAAATATAGACCTTAATCAGCTAATTTAAATTGGTTTGTTATTTTGGTAAAAACTTATTTTTTTCATGATAAGGTTGACATTTTCATGGAATTGTTCATGTATATTTTCCTGCTATGGGTTGCTAATTAAACAATCCCTTGCCGCGAGTGAGACAGAGAATTAAATCCTTATTTTCCCACGGAGCGGAACAAATCATCACCGCACAGTTGAGTAGTGGAGGGGCACAAACAAAAATACAATTCGTATATTTTTCTTGGAAAAATATATCTTTTTGAAACGAATTTCGTTTGCTATACAATTTGTGTCTTAATTCTAATGTATTTTTTGTTGGTCAGTTAACTACTAGATAAAAAAGAATAACGAATAACCTTTGAGGTGATGCGCTTCAAAACAAGTCCGCTATATGCTTCAGCGCCAAAACACGAGTTGCCGTGAAATTGTGTTGGTTTGT
Organism: Danio jaintianensis; assembly: GCA_903798115.1. NCBI lineage: Eukaryota > Metazoa > Chordata > Actinopteri > Cypriniformes > Danionidae > Danio > Danio jaintianensis. The sequence continues at coordinate 24,082,404 of CAIGQV010000001.1, read as the reverse complement.
TAAATAAAATAATGATCTAGCCTAAATAAAATTAAAATGAAATATTCACAGTTTCAGAGAGGCCTATTTTACTGTTTTCACTGTTAATGACACATTTGAATAAGCAGGAAATGCTTTTGCAATGTATTCGCAGCACTGAACATGTTCCCAGATTACCTCGGAAGAACAAACTCTGTTGGAAGGATGAGAGAACTCAGAATCTGGTTGTGAGAATGGAGATGTCTGAATATTTGTGCCAGTCTGTCAAATAAAATAGCTTAAAACACCTTAATATTTTAGAAAAATTGTTATAGTTTGCATAACCAATCATTTATCTTATCCACCCGTGACCCACCCATAAATAAATATGGAGCCTATTTTTTGATTACCTGACCAGCTCATTAAGGGCAGCACCCCCTGAGATAACAAGAAATTATGTGCTCCTATTGTCCAGTGTTACCCACATGACGGAACTCTTCCTGAAGATCGGGGAAAAAATTAAACATGCTAGACTTTCTGCGATGGTGTCGTGAAGCGTCGCAGGCATAGTATCAGTTGTCGTGAACTATGCCACATTACACGAGAAGAAACGATTGAATCTTGTGTCACGACGCTCATTTGTCGTTTACGAATCCCCACGACACCCTACATCAAGGAAATCGTGCCGAAATCGTGACAAAATCGTGTGATCTGACCGGGGCTTTAGTCCCTTTTCTAATCTGGGGTCACCACAGCGGAACGAACCGCTAATTTATCCAGCATATGTTTTACGCAGTGGATGCCCTTCCAGCCGCAACCCAACACTGGGAAACACCCATACACACTCATTCACACACATACACTGATAATTTAACTTACCCAATCACCTAGATCTTGAATGGCTTGAGTGTTACAATAGTAACTTCACAGCGAATTTAAATTTTTGTGTGAACACTCCTTGTTAATACAACAAACTTGTATGTGACACTTGTCAACTCACTTTTTTTATTCTTCTGTACAAATTGCGTGTTGTTAGAGCTGCACTGCTGTCTAAATCCCCCTTTTACTGATTGGACTGGTGATGTTGTACTGGTATATTCTTAATTTGCTTTATGTAAAAAGTGTTGGATAGTGATGGCTGTTTCATCTTTTTCTGATATACTTGAGCACATTAAGTAAAAGCTACATAGTTTTATATCAGATTATATTTTTGCCACGACAAAATACTATTCACTTCCATTGCAAGTGCATGGTGCTTTTGCAAACTGAAGGTTGAATAATTTTTTTAGTGTTCTTACAATGGTACATTCCTTTAACTTCAAGTCCTTAAAACTGAAGGTCATGAAATTGTCAATCAGATCTCCCGTTTTCTTATGACTTTCATTTGTACTTTTCCTTTGAACATCCATAATGCGTTTCCACCTCCTCTGTTTTAAAGACAGTCTGCTGCTGTTGAATCTAACCTTGCGCTGTTTAAAATGCCACACTTTCCTATTCAGATTTCCCACTAAGAGACCCACAAATGTTGTTGTTTTTCTTAGATGTGCCAGCTAAACTAGGAGAAGGGTTTACTCAGGTCTGGACTATTTAAGAGCATTCCTTTCAGATGCTAAAACATGTGCATGACAAATCACAGTACATCCTTTCCTCTTGTTTGTTCTGTCTCCTCAGATTTAATTGCATGAATCAGCCTCAAACATTGTTGTTGTTTTTCTCGGACATGCCAGCTAAAGCAGGAGAACCAAACTCCGAATTCGTCAAATGCACCAGATGCGTCAGAAAGAAAACACAATTACACCGCTTTACCGTCAAACAGCATGTCTCTGGGTTTCAGTATGTGACAGAGCCATGAAATGCATATATTGGAGTCAAGACTGAGTGAGTTTTACAGTACGTCTGTAGTGAAGGGGCGAGAAAACATGGAAATAGTGTGTGTGAAAGTTCTTTTGTAAGTTGGAGTTGTCACTTTATATTGGCAGCATGATGCTCCAAGGCCTGCTGTTTAATTGTGTTGCTTGCTAGCTTAATAAAGGATAGACTCTCCAACTGGTGATTCCCACACTTTTCTTTTTTGAATGTCCATCACAGAAAAGATCAAGGATGAATCCTATGAGATGCTGTAACACATCAGCATAGCTCAGTGAGTATGTTTACATGGACACCAATAATCCGATTTTAATGCGATTAAGACAATACTCTGATTAAGAGTCTACCATGTAAACAGCGATTTTTGATTAATTCAATCCGATTAAGGTCATAATCGAACTAAACAGAAATCGAATTAAGACATGTGGAGTATGCCTATTTTAGTGCCATTATTGAAGTACAGACACCGCAATCAAACTATTAGCAACGTGTAGGATTTTCCCCGCATTTTGCAACAGGATAGTCTATACACACACGGCTGTTTGACTCTATTCTCTGCACCTACCAAGACAGAGAAGGACCACAGACACTTGCATCGCGAAATGCAGAGGTTTTTTTTGTCCATACTGCGTGCAGTATCAAATTCCATTAAAACAACACTCTTCCAGCAATTCATACTCGCATCCAATTTCACGTTTGTCACGGGGGGCATGCATGAAATGTTTCTGAGTGAAAGTGAAAGTGCCAAACTGCAGTTAAAGTCAACAAATTAAAAATGAAACTCCAGAGGAAATGTGGATAGCGTTGTGACGCAATGACATGAATCGATCTATGTGCTATAACATGTAAAACGGGATCATGAAAGGAGCATTCAAAAAGCAACTCATGTAAACACCTTAATCATATTATTGTCTTATTCAGATTAAAGCAAATAATTCGATTACTGATGTCCATGTAAACGTAGTCATTGAGAATCAACTTTACAAAGATTTTACGAAGAAAAAGCTAAAATACCAGATAAATAAACCTTGAAAGGAAAATACATTAAAAACCAAATATGAATTTAATAAACCTCATTTATTACTCAAAAATATATATTTTTGCTGCTTGTTTAAACTACACATTACAATGAGCCATATCAACACAATTCTTGAATTTTTATGGGCAACTTAATTGTTTTAAGTTCAATCCACGTAACTTTGTAAAAACAATTGTTAACTTAATTGATTTGTGTTGGGACAAACATGAAGGAATTGTGTGGAACCCAGCATTTTTTACAGTGTAGGTCTTATAGGTTAAAGGTCATTACTGTCAGTGTTGATCAATTTAATGGGTCCTTGCATAAAACCATTTCATTTCTTTAAAGAGGAAAAATAAGATGTTACTGTCTCCAGGCTTCTGAATGTTGAATCTCAGCTAGGCGAGCATGGGCTTGTAATGATTAATTCTCTTTTTCTCTATTTCTGTTTCTTTGTTCTCAGTCTATCCTCCCTCTAAGGTCTTCATCTCACATATCCTCTTTTTATAGCTCAATCTCATTTACTCTGTGTTTACATCTTTTCTTCAGTTCACTCTCTCTCTCTCTCTCTCTCTCTCTCTCTCTCTCTCTCTCTCTCTCAGTTCGCAAGTATGTCTCTCTGGATCTCTTTGGCAATGAGTGATAAATACAGTTTTGTCTTATCACCGTTATTTATAGTGTGACTGAGAAAGTGTGTGTGTTCATGTGAGTGTCCATTTTTTTCCTGTCTGTTTTTAGGTCTGAATTATTGATTTCTGACGTAAAGGGATAGTTTACCCAAACATTATTCTGTTATCATTTACTCTCCTTTTACTTGTACCAAACCAGTTTCTTGCTTCTGTTAAGCACAAAAGAGGATATTTTTTTAAGAATGATGAAACCTGTACTGATTGACTTCCATACCCTCTAAAAATGCTGGGTTAAA
>CAIGQV010000001.1:24046880-24061625 GCA_903798115.1 Danio jaintianensis | reverse complement strand
GGGTTGGGAAACACTGGATTAGATGAATAGATTCAGATTATACAGAGAAAAAAGAAGTCTAGCACAATTCTTTTGGCATTATTGTTTTCGATACTCCAACACATTCAGTCAGTATTTCATGTACAGTATGGTCTTACCTTTATAAATATACCCCAGGACAGCAATTGTGGTTCCCACATTTTATATTAAGTGGCCCTAATCACTATGTACTTACATTTAAATGCTGTAAAATGAAATCAGCATCTCCATAAAGCTATTTTATTTTACTATTTTATTTTATTTTATTTTTATTTTAGAATAAGACTCAATAGTAATATGTCCAGAAGACTCAATAAGTCATTCAAATTGTGAAGTGAATTAATGTATTGCATTACATTTCATGAGATCTGTTGGACTGAGTCTTTTCTCACACACTTATACACACATATGCATGCGCGCAGCAGTGGATATTTCATCCCCGGCATGCTCTCAAAAGTGCAGCTGACTCAATTGGTATCTTTATGTTTCTTTATCCTCTATCATCCAGCCCAGGAAGCCTCCAGCTGTAGTATTAGTGCGGACTGACTAGATATGCAGTTTTTTTTTTGTTGCTATTTTGAGATTAAAAAGATCACGATTTACCAGAGCTCACCATTCCCCTTTTGCAGCTATCCATTACGCAGTCCATTTAGTTGAGGCTTGAGAGGTCGAGGTTCGGGAGGAGGCTTTATGTAATGTATTCAGTCCCACAGAACCCCAGACACACAATAACCGTTTTGTGTGTGTGTGTTTGTCTGCTGCTGCTGACAGGTATAAGCCCTTCATAGCTGCTCATGCCCCCCTGGATGGACTGTCTTTCTTCCATTTACTCTGCTTGCATGAGACTTTGTCTGAATTAATCTGGACGCATTTAAAAACAGCATTTTTAAAACATCATTCTTCCACATTAGCATTTTCCAAAGGTTTCTCATGCATCCACACTGAAATGTCAGAAAATGCTGAGTTAATCTTGCTCTGAATTTGGATAACATAATAAAAGTTCACTGAGATTATACAGAGAAAAAAAGGCTCGCACGATTCTTTTGACATGATCATTTTTAATACCCCACCACTTTCAGATAGGGGAGTGATTGTGGGTCCCACTTTATATTAAGTGGTCTTATTTACTACACTGAAAAAATGATTCATTGGATTTACTAAATTTTTTTAAGGTAAGTAGTTGCAAACAATTTATGTGGGCTGAATTTAAACAAATTAAATTTAGTAATGTTCAACTTATTTTGTTTGTTTAAGTTCAGCCCATATAAATTGTTTGCAACAATTTCTAATGAACCATTTTTTTCAGTGATATGTACAAAATTTTAATTAATTGGTCCAATGCACTTATCATCTACTTGTTTTTACAATGTGTTTAAATAAATAAAATAAAAAAATCTGCATGTAATCTGTAATTATTTTCTGTATATACAATCATCATATCTTACACCTTAACACTCAACTTTACCCGTATCCCACCTCAGTGCAATACAATAGTTATGCATTAAGAACTTTGCTCTTAATTTCTGATGTAAATACAGAAGTAAAGCCACTTAATATAATATGGCACCCAATTGTGAAGTGTGGACTATATATAATTTTTTAACAGAAATTGTGTATATACACTCTACACTTCACACAAAAATGGTCCACAAACATTTTCTCTTAAAAATTGTTGTTGCATTTTCAAAATAAATGACAAGTATAAATTGTTAACATATAAGTCTATAATGTAAGGGGACAAATACCATTTCCATAATTATGTATATAGGAGAGCATCTTCAAAAAGTTTGTTTTCACAGGAAAAAAAACACTGTCTCGGTGTGGGCAGAAAGCCAAAATATTGAGGAAAAATATGTTTCTAATTTCATCCCGATTGTTGTAGATTTAGCCATGGTAAACTCCTTTAATTATATAGTGCCTTGACTGAGAACACTGTAAAAGATTTTTTTATATCTTACAAAATTTTCAAAATGGGCGGCATGGTGGCCCAGTGGTTAACACTGTCGCCTCACAGCAAGAAGGTCGCTGGATCGAGTCCCGGCTGGGCCAGTTGGCATTTCTGTGTGGAGTTTGCATGTTCTTCCCCAGTTGGCGTGGGTTTCCTCCAGGTGCTCCGGTTTCCCCCACAGTCCAAAGACATGTGCTATATGTGAATTGGTTGAACTAAAATGGCAAGTGTATGAGTGTGTGAATGAGAGTGTGTATGGGTGTTTCCCAGTACTGGGTTGCAGCTGGAAGGGCATCCACTTGTCCTTTTTGTTCCCCACACATCAGAATTTCTGATTGTAGATATTAAACGTTGTATATTTTTTTAATGTTTTGCATTTTGGGGGCACTCTTAACACACCTCCCACCAAACAAAAATCTTATAAGATAATCTTCAGAACCACCAAGATAATTGGGACATTAACTAGGATAGTTGGAAAGGGAGAAATCGGCTCAAAATCAGCCTGAATATATTGTGGCATTTAAAGTCATTTAAATGCAATACAGTAGTTTTGTAAACGCGACGCACTGCAACTTAAGAAAACACATGCGAATAAAGAAATTAAAATAAACACCTGGTTGGGATTTAATTATTGTGCAGTGAATATTGGTCAGTGAAGTTGTAAGTGACCTGAAAGGTGAGTTTTTTTTGTTGTTTTTTTTTACATCCTGATTACACGATTCCTTTCTCTTTTGCATATTAGTAGCCTAAATAAACTGACGATTAGCTGTGAAATGTTATTCACATCACCACATGTGTTGGTTTGTCACAGTTCTAAAGTTCAGTTTCAGACTGTTATTTTATTTTCAAGATCTGAGGTGAACTATCTGCTGCTGCTTTCAGTAGTATGGCAATAAATGTAATGTAAAATGGCATTCAAACTCACATTGTTAGCATTTAACACTGAATAAAGCACATAAGGTGTACCTGAAGTGATCATGTCATCAAGTTTTCTGTTGTTCAGCTGCAAGAAGCCGTTTCTAATATATCAATTCGAGGTGTTGGTTAGAACAAACTTCTTTTAATATGGAGAATATTCCTTTTTGTCACGGTTGCTTATTCACAAAGGCACGAAACACTGAATTTATCAAACACGTAGATTTATTCACACTCACTGGAAACTGGAGACACGGGAAGACGGAGACACAGGAACATGGACAAATGGTGGTGGCAATACAATACTCGACAAAGACGGAGACAGACTAAAGGGTATATATACACACACGCTAATGGGACACAGGAGGGGAACACAGGTGAAAACAATCAATTAGAAACAGCGGGAAACAGAACAAAGGAGCACATGACGAAAACAGAACAAACACCTGACATTACCCCCCCCCCCCCTTTGAAGGCGCGTCCTCGCGCCTTTAACATCATAAAAGGGAGGATGGGAGGGGGCCAGGGAGGAGTCTTAGGAGGGAGGAACCAGGAAGGGAGCTGGAGCAGGAAGACCCAGGACACAGTCAGAAGGACTGTCCAGGGCGGAGTCGAGGAAGGGAGGATGTGAGGGGGCCAGGGAGGAGTCTTAGGAGGGAGGAACCAGGAAGGGAGCTGGAGCAGGAAGACCCAGGACACAGCCAGAAGGACGGCCCAGGGCGGAGTCGAGGAAGGGAGGAGCCATGGAGGAGGAGTGGCTGCCGACTCCAGGGGGCCGACCGAGGGAGACGCCGCTGATGGTGGTGGAGCCCAAGGAGGAGACGGAGAGCCGTAGGGTGAAGGTGACGCCGAGGTCCCAGAGGGCCGGGGTGGAGCAGACGGCTCACCCGAGCGAGGCAACGGCGGGGGTCCGGAAGCCCGCGGCGGAGCCAGAGCGACAGAGGACCAAGGCGTAGCTGGAGGGAAGGAGGAGCTCGACGTAGCTGGCCGGATGGAGTGACGAGGCGCAGCCAGAGGAGTGGAGTCCAGAGGCATAGGAAGGGCGACAACTGACCAAGGCGGAGCCGGAGGGACGAGGGAGCCTGGTGGAGCTGGTGGACTGACGGTCCACGGCGGAGACGAGGGAGGAGGGAGCCAAGGCGGAGCACAAGGGTCGAAGGGCCGAGGTGGAGTCTGTAGCTCGGAGGCTGGAGGAGCTGACGCTGGGTGACACCCTCCAGAGGGCGATGCTGGCAGGCAGCACCTCCGAGCGAGCTCCACCTCTGGAGCTTGAGGGCGAGCTGGGGGGTTAGCTGACTGCATCAGCGCTGGAGCTGGCTGACTGGCTGCAGTCATAGGTATGAGCAGAGGCGAAGAGGGTGGGATGGGTGGGAAGTCACTCATGACTCTGGAGCTTGGGGCATCGGGAACTAAAAGACTGTGTGGAAACAGTTGACTTGGAGATGAGTTTTTGCTGTCTGGGAACAGCGGAAGGGGCTTGACTTCGCTCCAGAAGTCGATGAGTAACTTCCCAGTGTCCAGCGGTCGCTCACCGTTAGCAGTGGGAGGGTGGATGGGACCCTCGCTCGGTCCCTCTATCTCCACCAGGACTCCCACCTTGGGTGATGTTGCCGGCTCTCGCACCTGGTCAGACGGATCCTTGAGCTCCTCCTCCACGGTGGTATTTGGCTCTGTCGCTCTTGTTGGCGATGGCTCGCGCACCGCGGGTGGCTCTCCGTCTGCGGTGGGCTCTGGCAAACGTTCCCTGCAGATCGGTGGTGTTGGGCTGGTCACTGGGTCGGGAGTGGCACTGGCGAGCTCTTCCTCTGCACAGACGGTAAATGTCGATCCATTCCTCGCCAGTGTCCACTCCACATAGGCGGCAAAATCGCCCCGAGAACCATCTTCGGACAACCGTGCTCTGCAAGCGGGATTAAGGCTGGTCTTGAAAAACCCGCAGAGCACGTTGTCCGGATAGCTGGTGGAATTTGCTATAGATAAGTACAAACTGGTATGGTCCTCGAGGCTGCTTTCCCCCTGCTCCAGCAGGAGGAGAAGGAATTCGGGGCTGTAGATGGGGTCCATGGGAACACGGGGGAGAGGAAAAGAAAACACTGGGGCAAAAAGACTATAAAAATAAAACGGGGGAAAACACGCCGCACTTTTTTTTTTGTTTGGGTCGAGTATTCTGTCACGTTGCTTATTCACAAAGGCACGAAACACGGAATTTATCAAACACGTAGATTTATTCACACTCACTGGAAACTGGAGACACGGGAAGACGGAGACACAGGAACATGGACAAATGGTGGTGGCAATACAATACTCGACAAAGACGGAGACAGACTAAAGGGTATATATACACACACGCTAATGGGACACAGGAGGGGAACACAGGTGAAAACAATCAATTAGAAACAGAGGGAAACAGAACAAAGGAGCACATGACGAAAACAGAACAAACACCTGACACTTTTATTGCGCACCGTTGCTTTTATTTAGAACACGATTTAAATCAGCCTTTAGGCTTGATCGTCAGACTCACTCCTTGGTTCTCAATCTGGCAACCTGCGCTTGCGTTTGTTTTGCTCCAGGAATGCAATACCTAGTTCAACCACTGGGTGTCAAACTTGCATACTGCACCTTTAACTAAATATAATTTAAAGGTTAATGTTTGTTTTTTTCACAGTGCTTCATTAATTGTTAAAACGAGGTCAAAATAAATTGCAGATAAGAATCATATTTTAAAAATCATTCAGGTCTTTTTAGTAGGCTAATGATGAAAAGGACAACATAATACAAATACAACATGCAAATTGTGCATGTGTTGTGAGTATTTGGAGCAGGTTTTCTATTTGCATATGCATTGTGAGTATTTGCAACACATGTGCTGTCAAACCGATTCTTAATTTTCTGGTGTTTCTTCTATTTCTGTTTTCTTAAGTTGCAGTGCGTTGATCTCTCTCTGCCACCATAGTTTTGACTACAATAGAAGACATCAGCTCAAGTCAGTGCAGTGCTGATTTCGTTTTGTAGTTCCAAAACCGCAGAGAGCTCATCAGTTATGAAATTCTCCAGCTGAGCTATAAGCCGCTTCAAGAAGGACAGTAATGTCATTCTGTTGTCATTCTCACCCAGGAATGTTAGCGCAGTCAAGTTGATAAATGCAGTGAACATTAAGACCCGTGACCATGAGGTATGTGAGTCGGGTCTCTTCTCAAAGGCAACAGATGGGCACAGGAGGTCAGTCCACAGCTCTGTGCCTGCTCCACAAGCAGGGAAGCTTGGCTTGAGCGTGCGGAGGGGAGGAGTCAGAGCTCAGGGAGAGGAGAACATTCAGCCACCCGTGTAGCCCACACAAGAGCTCCAGACATCCACACTCACACACACCTTCCCACTTCTCGACATTGGTGGTTTTAGGATGTAAACACTCCCCACCTGGTTTCCAAAAAGCTCAGTGTGGGGTGATGCTCAATTCGGAAGGTGAGTCATCTCGAGACCTGGTTTGGATTAAACAATTTCCATGCTTCTAACTAGGCTTCTGCAGGTATCAAATTTTCTTGTTGGGATTAGATGCTGAAGATTTTATCACGGTTTACTGTAAAAAAAAAAATCTGGTAATTAACAGTTTCCGTATTTTGTGATTCACAAGTGTTTTCCATTTCTTTACGGTTGTGAATTGTATTATGGGATGTTGATCTCTGCTCTGTCGGCTTTTGATGTTGAAAAATCTAACTCTTTTAGTAGTTTGAAATAATATAAGGTATAAGTAGGCCCACACGGAATCTGCGCGCGCAGAAATCCGCAGATTTTTGCAGATTTTCAGCCCATTATTGAGTCTATATATTTACTTTACACTACGTGTAAATGTGTGCAAATTTATATTTATTCAGTTTAAATTAATTTCACTAATATTATTGTGATATTATAATAGTAATATTAAAATGTTCATATGATTTATTTACAATACAGTTTGTAAAGTAATATTTTTTGTCTTTTCGTAGATATATTATATGAGACACTTGCTTTGTTCACCAAATAAGTGGATCTAATTGAATTTGCATTACAAACATTAAATAAAAGTTAAAAATGTATTATTATTTATTTCATTTATTAAGTTTTTTAGTTATTATACTCCTAAAATCATTCCGCATAATCTGCAGATTTTTTACAAAATTCTTCGCAGAAATAGCAAAAAATGTCCACAGATTCTGTCTGGCCCTAGGTATAAGAAATAATATACAGAGAAATAAGTCGAAGTAGAAAATGTACTGGCAGTTTATTACAAGGTTTGTGTACCATAATATACAACAATAACCCAGACAATATATCACTATAAACTATTAAAAATGTTAATAATAGTCACTTTTTTAACTTTTCAAGGTAAAAAGTTGTTGGAAGGAAGATCAAGGTCCCATAATGCAATTCAAAAGCATAAATAAACCGGGAAAAATAAAAACATGAATCACAAAATACGGAAAATGGTGTATGGTATGGTATTATCATTATTGACCTAAGCCTATAAAAAGTTTCTTTAGCAGGTGTAATAAGAAAAAATACTTAGTGTATTGCTTTATTGTCCATAGATGTTCAGTGTAAACAACTTTTTTGTTAGTTTATTAACTCCATTTAATAAAAAATTTATGACTTGTAATCAGATTAGAATTACAAATTTAATAGGCATTAACTAAGAAATTAACCTCAACTAAGATTAATAAAAGCTTTCGTAGTTTTCATCATGAGTTAAACATCGGCATATGTCTACTTCTAAGCCTCATCGTTTTGTTGATCCGCAGGTATGAAGACCCCCTTGAGCCCCACCCAGCTGATAGAAAACGGACAGCTGTGCTTTGCCATCCCTGGCTGTGTGGAGGTAAAGGAGCCCACTAATGCCAACTCAGACATGCATCTCCAGCAGGAGAAGAAGAAGCTGCTTTACTCGCTGTGTGACGTCTGTAACATCCAGCTGCACTCCGCCGCTCAGGCCCAGGTCCACTACAACGGCAGGTCTCACCTCAGGAGGGTCAAACAGTTGAATAATGGACAGGTGCCCAAAGCAAGCGCCACTTCTCTGCAGTCTCTCAGCAGCAGCAGCAGTCAAGGTAAGACCTCCAGAAGCCTGGGGGAGAGCTTTGAGATGACATGCTTTGTGCAAGCGTACACAGCTCTGATGCTAATGCGCCCAGAGTTAGCATTTGACTCAGAGGGCCCGGATTGTCATTTCATGTGGCATTTTTATGAAGAGCCATAGTTCACTCAGACATGAATATTCTGCCGTCATTTACTCTTCACGTCATTTCCAATTGTTATTTGGCTTAGAACAAGACAAATACTCTAAGAAAAGCGTTTTTTTGCTGTGCATTTTTTTGAAAAATAGTTTTTTGTTTGTCACTCTCAGAAATTTATTATAAAGGTACCTTGTGAGTGTATTTTGAAGCGCTCACTCTTATTTGTATGACTTATTTCACTTATATGTTTATTTTTGTTCGGAACAGAGCTGAATTTGAGTAGAATTCACTGGAAATTAGATTTAGAATGGTTTGTGAGTCCTATCTTTTCTACTTCACAGAACTAATTTGTGGTGCTTTTCCATATAACAATGTAATCAGTTAGTAGGAGAAGTTAACTAGCTATAAATGACACAAGACACAATTAATTTAACATTTGAGTCATTGGTACAGCACTATATCATCATCATCATCATCATTAATGATGTCACGCAGGTGGTGGATTAAAAGCTTCTGCTTAATAATTGCTTTGATCAAATTAATTTCATCTTGTTGCTGTAAATAATGAACATTGCATCCAAGGGAAATTATTTTGCTCAAAATCATGATCTGTTGCTTGTAAATACATTTTGTTAGCGTTGTAGTTGCTATTACATAAGTTTTTGATGCTATTTGTGAATTTTTGAAACAGAACCATGAAAGAATCTACAACCACAGTTGACTTACAATGCTAGCAATCGAATCAAACTGATTTGAATCTCAAGTTAAAACCTTTTCTGGTCAAATATGCTAACAGCTCACTGAATTTTTTTTTTTTTTTTCACTTCAAGTCCTCATCACTTTTATTAGATACAGTATAGTGGTCAGGATATGGGTTTGGAACAACAATTGATGATGCTGTTGATGATGAACAGATTTTCATTCCTGAATGAATTGAAGCAGACATTTAGCAAAGCGAAAAGCATGATTACTTCTTTCTGGTTAAGTATCTTGGTCAGGTGGTGACAAGGTCATCTTTTATGGGACTCGAACCTACAACCTTTCACTTTCAGGTTCTGAACATTAGATCCTTCAGATAGCACACATACCACCATAGCAAAGTGTTTCTTCTCGGTTGTGTTCTTTCTCAGTTTTTCTTATTTTTTTCCTGTGTCAGAAATTAAATTATTATTATAATTATTAATATTATTTTTATTTAAGAACATCTCCTACTGTGTAATCATGTCAAAGGTCACTGAAAACACACTTATTTTCTTTAGCTTTTAATCATATGTTGTGAGTTTTTATGTATTTTGGCTCCTTGCTTGTTTGCATGTATTTTCTGTTTTTATTTACAGCACTTTGGTACCCATTGTGGTTGGTTGAAAGTGCTCTAGAAATAAAATTGAGTTGAGTTGATTTAGGATTAATAATATTATTGAGAAGCTATATTTACCCATACATGGCGCCATGTTTCATGGTGGCATATTCTCATATAAAGCATTGATTTCTCATTAATTAAGTATTTTCTACTCAAATACATGTCCAAATATGAACAATTATGAGTGTTACCTTCCTTATTATTTCACACTGTATATAAAAATGACAGTAAATAATGCACAGGATAAATAATACACTCTAGTAGAGCTTACTTAAAATAATGAAACCATAATATTTGGCTATGGCAGATAAATTCTCTACAGGGATGACAATTGCTTGCATTCATTGGGGAATTTTGTGTCACTTTTCTGTAGCATTTGTGCCCTCAGCTCTGGTTAATTTCTGACCTTGCTCAGAGCAGAACCAAGGCTTGTGCATCATTTTTGTAACCTCTTGGGTGTCTCTGACAAATACAGTCTTTTTTTTTTTTTCCTCAAGTAAGCTCCTCACATGGACTTTCAAGGGTAATGTGTCTCTTTAACAGGCCTGTGGTGGTGTTGGCATGTGTTGCTGGTGCAAATGGCAGCACCTGCACTTGACCAGTAAGTGGCAATTTATCAGTGTGTTCACAGTCTAAATTGGCGGGTGGAACAAAGCTATTTGCACTGTTGAGACTATAAAATAAGAAGAATCTATATTAATGGCTCATTCATTTTATGAGTAAGTTCCAGATGCATGCCAGGTTACCTTCATATTTAAACAAATGGGCTTATGTTATGCACGTTGCCTGGGAAACTGTTTGGGTTGCACTGATGTAGGATGGGTATACTGATGGAACCATGAGAAGTTGGTCGTTGGACTGGCAGGCGAGACTGTGGCTTTCGGAGCAGTGTCAGAGCGGCGGTTACCAAACTTTCATTAGATTGCTGGAAAAGTAGCATACAGGCTACAGGCGTTAGACAGCATGTGTTGGACTCCATGGGAAAACTTTTGCCTCTTTTGAAGGGCCGGCCAAGGCTAAATGGAAATTTTTATTCTGTTTGAAGAGCTTATTGCACTGTTCGAAGGTCTATTATGTCATAGTGAATTTTGTGATTGCTTATTTTTATGAATGCTGGTAAAATAATCTGTGTGCTTTCCCTTTGGGGAATCCCAGATATGATTTTTTTTCGGCACCATGACATTACTCTACTATTCATTGTAAGAGATGTGTGTTATTTTTCTTGGCTATGTGCACAAGAGATGGTTTGAGGACTTGTTGATGAATAGATAATTAGTTTAACATTGTGGCGTCTTTCACAGGGTGGCCATGGGTCCTTAAAAAGTCTTAAAATGTCATAATGTTTTTTTTATAAAAGGACTTAAAAAGTCGTTAAAAGCCTTGAATTCAGATTTGATAGATCGACACATTTCTGCTGTGTGATTAGCTCTTAGATCAATATAGAGTAAAAAAAGTCCAGAGCTTATTGTTATTGAGATAAATTTTATTGTGATTCAACAGTTAGAGTATAATTTTCAAAAACATAAACTCGATTTTAAAACATTGCATTTTTTTTTACCAAAACACATGAAATACTTCTGTAAATGAAAACAATGTCATGTTCATGCTAATTTCCCACCAAAAGAAAAAAGAAAATAACAAAATGATTGAATATTGCTAGTGTTTGATAGTTCAATAAGGTAATATTTCACAGTAAGGATGCTGATTTCTCACCCATTGTTTATCATCTTTGATAAAAGGACAATTAAGTTTTTTCAATGCTATATTTATCTTCTCTAATGTATGAATTGCCAGTTAAGATGTCGGAAATCATATGATGGAAAGGGTCTGTGAAAATGTATAAATGAGTTGGGACACCTCTGTTTCTCTTTTGTTTTTCTAGCATCTGTCAGTGTCCCAAAGAAAGTGAAGTCAATTCCTTTGCAAGCACTTGTTCAATTTAATTCTGACACACTGCAGATTTAATATGCGGTTGTCACAGAGATTTTCTACAGTGATTGTGGTTATCAAATGCAGTTTCTGCTCCTGTCAGTAACCGAACTCAGTGTAAACGGAACAAAATGAAGCTCACAGAAGGGGTTTGACAAGCATATTTAGCTGCAGTCTGGATGTGGCCACTTTTTTGCCTCAAAATGAGGAGATTTTTGTTTATAACATGATGTAAGTGCATAGTTTGTCATCAGGCTTTCCACGTGTTTGTCAGCTTATACATTTGCCTGGTGTTATGTACGTCAGCCCAGATTTGTGTGTGAATGTAACAGTGATTTATTTCGATTTTAAGTGTATGGGTGTGTGAAAAGCAGAGGTGATGTTTGATCTGCTGCTCCTGCAGGGACATCTGGGAGTGAAAGCTCACGTGTTTTCATCTCTCTCTCTCTCAGTGGGAGCGTCTCTGGTGCTTCATGGAGCTTCGGTAAACAGCAGTAAAA
This sequence comes from Danio jaintianensis, assembly GCA_903798115.1. Classification (NCBI taxonomy): domain Eukaryota; kingdom Metazoa; phylum Chordata; class Actinopteri; order Cypriniformes; family Danionidae; genus Danio; species Danio jaintianensis. Next base: position 24,049,748 of record CAIGQV010000001.1, on the reverse strand, counting down.
GCTGCAGGGGCTGCTGCATTTGAGCAGTCATCTGTAAACACCTCAACTGCCATTTAAAAGAATCGGCTTTGCCAAATAGCCTGCTAATAAGTAATATAATATATGCTTCATGTATGTATTATGTAATATATGTGATCGTGCACCACAAAACCAGTCTTATGTGGCAATAGTCAAAATTATGTGTCAAAATGATACATTTTACATTTATGACAAAAATCATTATAATATATATATTTTTTGTAAATGTACTACTATAAATATATAAAAACAACATTTTTGATTAGAAAACTGCATTAAGTACTTAATTTGGACAACTTTAAAGGTGATTTTCTATATTTACATATTTTCACATTTTCTTTAACCCTCAGATTCCAGATTTCAAATAGTTGTCTTTGCTAAATTTTCTCTTTTTCTAACAAACCATACATCAATGGAAAGCTTGTTTAAAGCTTATGTATACATCTCAAATTGACCTTTATGACTGTTCTTGTGTTCCAGGGTCACAAAAGTATCTAAAATATTGGTCATAATACTTGTCAAAAACATTCATTCATTCATTCATTCATTCATTCATTCATTCATTCATTCATTCATTCATTCATTCATTCATTCATAAAATAATCTACTGAATGTTTTTGGAATGTGGTGGGGAATTGGAGCACCCTAAGGAAACACAGGGAGAACATAAATTACATACTCCACACAAAAAGGTCTCGTGGTCTATCCAGGACTCAGATCAGAGGCCTTCTTGCTGACAACCTTGCTAACCACTAAGCCACCATGCAACCCCTTTAAAATTGCAACTAATTGGTATTGATACACTGAACTGTTTTCTTTAATTACATTGAGTAAAATGACACTCATTTGTCTCAGAAAACATTTCTAAAAGTTCTGTTGGCTTCAATTTTCCATCAGATGTCAGTAACAACCAAAGTAATCCATGCATGCTGAGAAAACACACCTTAATAATTTAGAATTTATGTTATGTATGATAAAATGAAATGCACAGGAAAGAAGTATTGAACACATGAAGAAAGGGAGGTGTAAAAAGGCATGGAAAGCCCAGACAACAGCTGAAATCTATCAGTAGTTCGAAAACAATCTTGCCCCTGAACATTAGCTGTTTCAGTCCAACACCTACATTACCAGGAGGGTGAGGATGAAGCCAGGGTGGACATTTTAGCAAGACAATGACCCAAAACACAGCAAGCCAATCACCTGACCTGAATCCAATAGAAAATAAGAACTAAAGTGATCAGAGTTTATAGACGAGACCCACAGAACCAGCAAGATAATTAGACTTTTGAAGAAAAAATCTTACCTGAGAAATGCAAAAAAAGTATTAAAAACATTTCACTTTAGTTCCTTGTCCTTATTTCATTCCGTTGTTGTTACTCATAACAAATTTTTCTGATTTTTAAAAACATTTTATTAGTATGTTATTATATAATGTTGTTTGGGTTTTTACCAAAATCTGTGTTAATTTCATGTCAAGAGCCCTTTTAGAAATATATTTACCAGGAAAAATCATGACTTGAAATCATGAAATCATCACATGAGAAATTAGAATTTGTATATTTACCCTTTAAAAAAAAAAAAAAAAACAATTTTAACAATAACATACCCTAAATCTGTATCGCTGACTTGATTTGCCAGTGTGTGAGATGAAGTCATGCGATTGTGTTTATGCTGAGCACTTGTGATTGAGGCTGTTTGAGTTGGTCAGTGGCTGGCGCTGCAGGCGGTGTCGGTGGCTCTGAATCTTTAAGCAGGCTGCTCATTATTTGCTGTAGTCTGAGCCGGACATATGTAATTACAGCAGGGAGGATGTGCTGCGCTTTACCGTGGTGTCCTGTTGACTGACAGTAGATCAGGTCTGCTTAAAGCCTTCAGACTATTGAGGAAAAGAGCTTGGCTCGCTTCCTCACATCTGTGTGCTGACTTTAATGGATTATTGAGAGAATTTCTGCCAACGGTGCACGTCATTTACTCACTATATACTGAGTAGTCTGTATGTGTGTGACTGTATGTCACGTTCTAGTTGTGGTCAGATCAGTGGTGACCACTAGATGGCAGTGCTATCATCTTCATAAGGGACGTTTTCTTCATTATGCTTCAGAGTTCATTGCAGGTGAATGTGGGAATGTTCTTAATTGAGGTTATAATACATGTTATAATTGTTTAGTAAGGTTATACTATTTATATTTTTTATTTGTAAACATAATGCCACGTTTTGAGTTCAAGTAATGCACTGCCTTCCACTAATATTGGTAAATTTGAGAAAAGAAAGGTTAACATTTTTTAACATATTCTGCTGACAGTATTGAGTGGCGCAGTGGGTAGCGCTGTCACCTCACAGCAAGAAGGTCACTGGTTCGAGCCTCGACTGGGTCAGTTGGCATTTCTGTGTGGAGTTTGCATGTTCTCCCCGTGTTCGCGTGGGTTATCTCCGGGTGCTCCGGTTTTCCCCACAAGTCCAAAGACATGCGCTATAGGTGAATTGGGTTAGCTAAATTGTCCGTAGTGTATGTGTGTGAAGGAGAGTGTATGGGTGTTTCCCAGTGATGGGTTGCAGCTGGAAGGGCATCCGCTGTGTAAAACATATGCTGGATAAGTTGACGGTTCACTCCGCTGTGGCGACTCCGGATTAATAAAGGGACTAAGCCGAAAAGAAAATGAATAAATGAATGAATGCTGACAGTATTAACCAAAAAACAAACAAACAAAATCAATGTGAGCTAAATATTTTAGTATAATAAAATATATTCCTATATTTAACAAGGGTGCCAATATTAGTGGAGGGCACTATATTTCCAAATCCTGTTTCCTTTCACTGTTATTTTTTTAACTTTTTACTCTGTAAAGTGA
>CAIGQV010000001.1:24016468-24046870 GCA_903798115.1 Danio jaintianensis | reverse complement strand
TTCCCTCCCTGATATTGTAACCAACAGTATTCACTTTTTTGTGTGGTAAGAAAACACACACACTGTAAAAAATGCTGGGTTCCACACAATTCCAGCATGTTGTCCCAACACAAATCTGTTAAGTTAGCTTAATATTTTTTTTAAATAAATTTAAGTAGATTGAACATAAAACAATCAAATTCTCCCCCCCAAAAAACGTAAGAATTCTGTTGTTTAAACTCATTTTAAATAAGTAGCTTGAACAAGCAGCAAAAGTCCTTTTCTGTGTATATGAAAGATTATAAATAATTCTGCTAATGTATAATTAAAGATTATTCATTTTATTCATTTTTCTTCGGCTTAGTCCCTTTATTCGTCAGGGGTCGCCACAGCGGAATGAACCGCCAACTTATCCAGAATATGTTTTACACAGCGGATGTCCTTCCATCTGCAATCCAGTATGCTGTAAAAAGTAATTCGCTGAAAAAGTGTGTAAACTCATTGCCTTCAAATTACTAAGTAAATTATGTGCATAATTATAAAAATTACCTTACATCAACTTAACAGTTTTCCTCCGGGTGCTCCGGTTTCCCCCACAAGTCCAAAGACATGCGCTATAGGTTAATTGGGTTATAAATTGTCCGTAGTGTATGTGTGTGAATAAGTGTGTATGGATGTTTCCCAGTGATGGGTTGCAGCTGGAAGGGCATCCGCTGCGTAAAACATATGCTGGATAAGTTAGCGGTTCATTCCGCTGTGGCGACCACAGATTAATAAAGGGACTAAGCCGAAAAGAAAATGAATGAATGAACTTAACAGTTCTAAGTTACAACAGAAATAGACCCTTTTCACATTTCCGGGTTTCTCAGTAGCAGAAGTTGTCATAGTTGGGAATACTTAGAGCGCAGTGAATGGGAGAGTACAACAAATTATTTTTTTACAATCCTATTTGCTGAAATAATAAAAGAAAAACTCCACGATGATGGTATAAAGACTTTCAGAAAAAGAAAAAAAATTGTGTGAGACTGACGGCAAGAGAGAGAATAATGTCAAATTTAATGTCCTGTCCCATAGACGCTGCATTAGAAATGCCTCGCACAAGCGGTAATTCGTTTTTTGTAATTTGAAGCAAAGATGATATACTACATGCATAAATACATGTAAATGTTCATACGTTATTTTAAAAATCTAAATATTAAAAACTTTCAAGGATTTAAGATGCTGATGACCGTTAAACATGTCATAACAGGCTTGTGAAAAGGGTCCATACATACATTTTTTAAAGTAAAATTAAATTGTCATTTTTAAGGCAGTGGGTTTTTAAGTAATCGCTTTTTACAGTGTACTGGGAAACATCCATACGCACTCACCCACACACATATACTACGGCCAATTTCGTTTATTCAATTCACCTATAGTGCATGTCTTTGGACTGTGGGGGAAACCGGAGCACCCGGAGGAAACCCATGCCAACACGGGGAGAACATGCAAACTCCACACAGAAATGCCAACTGGCCCAGCCGGGACTCGAACCAGCGACCTTCTTGCTGTGAGGCGACAGTGCTAACCACTGAGCCATCGTGTTGCCCCTAATAAAAGAGAACTACTAATGAATTCAATAACAAAATTGATGAAATAGCGTATTAAAAGATATTATGAAAGTTTTCGACAACTTTGATGAACATGCCGTTGTTTTAAACAATACATTTCCATTAACATGTTTGGGCTTGTTTTGTTTTTTTCAAGTTCATCAAGGCTGAATTTATTTGATTAAAATGCAGTAAAAACAGCAATAATTCTGAATATTTCTTACAATTTTAATCCCCTTTTTTCTATGTTTTAAAATCTATTTACATTTCTACTAAATTTTAAGCAGCCATAACTCCAGTCTCATTCTCACATGTTGATTTGTTCTTCAGTCGTTATTATCAGTGTTGAAAATGGTTGTCCTTCTTAATATTTGTGAGATATCAGTATGAATTTCATGCAAAAACAAACTGGTAAGTTGGCGAGTCAGTTGAAGCATTGCTGATTTAGACAGGTGTCTGATACGAGTCAATTTATCATCCATGCAAACAGTCAGGCTGGAATTAGTTTGCATTTATGTCACTTTAACTCGACAGCTTTCATATCTCATAATCCTTGCAGAAACATGCTGACATATATATATATTCAAATCATGTCCAACCTTTTCTGAATCGGATCACCCTCCTATTCAGTCTGTGTTACTGAGGTCTTGTTTGACTTCATTGAATGCATTATTTCAATTTTGCCCCTTCTTTGCCTCCCGCCCTCATAATTAATCAACAGCACAATTTGACGCCAGCCTTCACTGCACACGAACTTCACAGGCATTGCCTCTCTTTATTTGTTTCCTTCTAATGAAGGTGCCAGTGTAAGTTCTTATATGCACATTTGCAACCCAGGCTCACTGAACATATTTCCCGCAGCCTACAATTTTGCGAAAGTTAAAATGTCTCTCGTGGTACTAGGGCTGCGTGATTAATTGAAATGAAATCGGAAACGTTACTCAGCAAAAGCTACAATTCTCATGCACATCTTTTCAGGTAAGCATGGCTCTATGATCACTAAATCTCCTCCAAATGGGCAGAGGGCGCTCTTGTGCGAAAACTGCAAATGTGCCACAAAGAAGAGACAGAAAATCAAACAGAGCAGAGGATTTCACTGCCTTTTGTTGATTCAGCGTGACTAATAAACACACAGCTACCAAATCATTTCACATAATGATTTATTTCAATCCTCTTGACTGAAGTTATGTGGTGAGTTACAAGTAAAAACATGTTATTAAATCAGTTATTTTCATGTGGTTTCAGATTTAGCAGCAACACAGAGCCATAGTTCGCTGAGAAGGGACACAAACAGCAGTCAAATCGCAGAATGATTCTCTTCAATTTCAGAATCGTGCCGATTAAATCATCCGCGATCTTTTGTGTAGCTTCCCTAAACTTAACCAATAGTGTTTTCCAAAGCAAAAACTTGATTTACAGTGCTTTTTTATTAAATTTTTGTGGTATTTATATGGTGATGTGCAAAGAACTGCACACAAGGAATTGTTTATTCATTGATAATATGTTCCTGTAAATATCATTAATGTGAAAAAGAACAAAATATTTTGCTGCCATACTGCCCCCTTGTGTTCATTTTACCATAGAACATGCAGTCAAACGTATATTGAAGTACATTTTTTATTACATAAAATTTAATTGTACATTTACAACATGTAATTTTTCTATACTGTATCATGTTTTTTATTATGATTAGGCTATTTAGCACCACTTTATTACTTTACCACTCGTCAACTTGCAGTCACTTAAATCAAATGCAGTTACCAAGCTGTAGCTGTTAACTAAGGCAAACATGCCAGAAAAAAAAAATTATTTCAAGAGCTTTAGCTACAAAATAACCACTTCAAAGACTGGGTGCTTTTGTTGCTTTTAATTTGTTTTCAAAATCTGTGATAAATTATCCATTGTTGCTCTCATAATGGGTATTAAATTATATTCTAGCTCAAGCTATTTTAATATTATGCAAACAACAACAGCACCTTGCTTTTCTGTTCATTATAGGCCATGGAAATTCAGCTTGTTTGTCAATGAAAGTTAGGGAATTTGACATTTGCCTTAGAGTGGGATCCCTGTCAACTGTACACTACAAAAGATTAGTTGACTTTACTTTACTTTAAAAGCAATGTGTTTTCTCACTTTTCTAAAGTGCATGGTTAACTTTAAAACTTTTTTTTTTTAAGTGAGTAAACCTCACTCTCTCATTCACTTTCCTTCACCTTAGTTTCTGATTTCTCAGGGGTCGCCACAGTGGTATGAACCATCAATTACTCTGGCATGTTTTATGCGGTGGATGACCTTCGAGCCACATCCCAGCACTGAGAGTACAACCCCCCCAGTGCTGGGAAACACCCACACACTCTCTCATTCACACACACTCATACACTACAGCCAATTTAGTTTATCGAATTCTTCTATACCACATGTCTTTGGACTGTGGAGGAAACCAGAGCACCCAAGAAAACCCATGCAGATACGAGGAGAACATGCAAACCCCACACAGAAAGGCCAACTGGTCCAGTGACCTTCTTGCTGCACTTGCTGTAAAAAATGAAGGGTTCCACACAATTCTTTCATGTTGTCCCAACACAAATTGATTAAGTTGACCTAAATATTTTTACAAATTTAATTGGATTGAGCATAAAACAATTAAGTTGTCCCAAAAATAACCTCAAGAATTGTGTTGATTTAGCTCATTTTAAATAAGTAGTATTTTATGAATGTGTGAGGCGACAGTGCTAATAAAAAAAAACCCAATGGGTTTACTCACTTTTTAGGTAAAATCAATTTGTCGGTTTTAAGCTAACAGATTTACTCACCTTTATAAATAAAGTAACGAGATCACTGGTAAATAATGTACATAATTGTACAAAGAAAAATGAGATTAAAATGTTAAATTGTACAGTTTAAATGCGTTCCCATTTTTTGTAAATAAACTCTTTAGTGATACTCTTTAGTGAATTATGCAGCATGTTGTATAGATTGTCATAAATCATTTGGCGAGTTGTCTGGCGTCTGGTGAAATGCGGTTGCCTCACAGTGATATAGTCCCATCTGATGAGTCCTGACGTGTGCGAGAGGTATGGCCTTCACCGGAATGAAACTTTAATGGTCCGTGTTGAAAGATTTACACTATTTAGAGCAGCAGGGGTGTGAGGTGACGTTCTCACATGATGTCCTGTATGTGGCCCTCGTCTCATCCTTGGAAAATGAGGTTCTGGGAGTGGAGCTGTGAGAGCATGTAGCCCTGGAGGCTTCTCTGCTGACTGAACACTTCAAACACACAGGCTGTCTTTACAGATGACATCTACATGCAGCTCGTATCCGGATAGTATGTGCAGAATATTCAGCTGAATTGCTTTTATATGTTTGAATTTGAATGTGTCTTCAGCGTACAGAGAACTGAGCTCATTCATCAGTGCAGCATTTAATTTCCTCTTTGTCGTAAGCTTTTTCTTCTGTGTTTTAAAGTCTTTGCTTCTTATTTTGATCTTCTCAACCACTGTCTTCACCTTCTGCACTACATTTTTTATCGTCTGTGCTTCACCTTGTTTCTCTTCTTTTAAGCATTCATCGTTATCATCGTATTGTATCGTATCATCGTTCTTCACCTTCTGTTGCTTCTTGTCAATCTTCTTCTGCTATCCTTCTACGCCTTCTACTTCATCTTTTGTTTCTTTTTTATTGTCTCATCGTTATTATTCACCTTCCTCTTTCTCTCCTTCTTATTCTCTATTTCCATCCCCTTATTTGCCTTCTTCCTTTTCTTCACTGCTTTCTTCTTCACCTTTTGTTTCTTCTTTTGTTGCAACATCTTCTACTTCATCACTTTCTTCTCCACTTTAATCTGTCACTTTCACCAGACCTTCGCCTATGCCTTGCTTTTCTTCTTCTTCTTCTTCCTCTTTTTCACCCTTTCTTAGTACGTTTTCTTACTATTCAACTTCTTGTTCTTCTTTAGCTTCCTTGTCATCTTCATCACCACCTTCATCTGTCATTTTCTTTCAGATCTGCAACTTTGTCTTGCTCTTTTTCTTCCTCACTTTTTTCTTCTTTTTTTCACATTTTACTTCCTGTTCACCTTCTTCGCCTTCTTCATCATATTCTTCATCACCACTTTCTCCTCCACCTTCATCTTTGTCACCTTCTAGACCTTTTTCAAATTTATCTTTGTCTGCTTTTTTACTACTTTGTCTTCTTTATCCCCCTTTTTCTTCTCCACATTCAGTTGTCACCTTTTCTAGACCTTCTTTGCCTTCATATTTGTTTTTGTCATTTTGCTTTTCTTTTTCTTCTTTGTCTTCTTCTTGACCTTATTTCTTTTCACATCCTTCAACGTCATCTTCCTCCTTATCTTCACTTTTGCTCTTTTTCGAATTGTTCTTGTTAACGTTCAACTTGTTTACCTTCTTCATCATCTATAATTTCTACTTTCTCTTCATCTTAACTTCTTCTTAATCTACTTTTTATTCATTAGATGTAGTTAGTCTCACTAAGTACACTGAGATTTCAATGATTTGATCAAAAATTATCTTAGGCTGCATTTACACCTGGCATTTAATGCTGTAATGTGCTAACCGAATTATAGCTTGTCTATTAATGCCAGGTGCAAATAAGCCATACATGTGTTTCTGAATGAGAATTGGAGGCGTGGAAAAAAATCATCTCTTGTTTGAGTAAGAAAAATTATGCAAATGTTCAGATCCAATTTTCCATGTGAGTGCAGCACTGCATGGGCGATTTGCTGTTCAGGCACCATCAAACGTTTTTTGTTTTTTTTCTTCTTGCTTTTTTTCTGAATAGACAGAGGGTAAGACAACCCACCCAACAGGCGTTTGATGAGTCTAGGATGGCCAGCGCTCGCCTCCCAGCAGATGGCCTGTCCTTCCCATCGGCCTGTTTTCCATGTGGGTTTACATTTGTACATGTGTCCGCGAATGAACTTGTCCCCCCCCGTCCAGCTCCTTTAGATTAACCTTCAAAACATATCCTGGAGAGAAATTGTTTGGGTCACACATACACACAGAGAGAGAGAGAGAGTGTGGAGTTCTTCATTGCTTTGAGATTGTTAGGAGTCTGTGTGCGACGTGCATTTCTTGCTTTCTGTTTGTTTATATTCAGCAGGCACCTTATCTTCATTTGCCTCTCTGACCTAACGCTCTGCATTGTAAAATAAATAGCCTGGGATTAGTTTTGTGTGGGCTTTTCTTTGAATACGCTGCGCCTTGTTCTTGAAAACAGCTTTTACCCTCCATTTGAAGTTGAAAAAATGGGCACGCGTGTTTGGAGGTAAACAAAATATATTTGAATTATTTTTCACTGTTGTTTACATTATTCAAATGCAGGCTCTCATAGTTATGCTCAAACGTGCTTTACAGGTGGATGCTGCTTTGTGTGACCACAAAAGCATATAAACGTCTAAAAGCACCGTTTCATGAACTGGAGCAAGAGAAAGACAGAGCAATTTTTAACTATGCATATTATGCAGTTTTCATCAATAAGTCATTAATGTTTGTGGATAATGTTTTCAGCACTTAAAGCATTCAAGGCAACAGATAATTATATATAATATGCTTTATGACTAATATACAGTGCTCAGCATATATACACGCCTCACAAATCAATTTTTTTAATTATTATTTTGTATTGGATGCTATAAAATATTATATCTGTGCATATACTGTACATCAGTCAGTATTGTAGTAGGGTTGTCACGATATTGAAATTCGGTACCAATCGGTACTGAAATTTTAAAAACATCCATTTCCCTCAAACATTTGAGCGCTGTGGGGCACATTCTTAAACAGCGCTGATTGGCCATTGTGTTCACGTGCTCAACAGAAATGACTGTGATTGGCCGTGAAGGTCATCAGTTCACCAAGCTCACCACTGTTTACTGAGTGTAACCAGTAAGTTATCGCTTATAGATGAATGATGATTCTTGATGCAGTGCCGCCTGATGCATCGGAGATCACGGTTGTTCAGCTTAGGCTTGCGCCCTTGTCCTTTACGCACTGAAATTCCTCCAGATTCTTTGAATCTTTTAATTATGTTATGCACTGTTTAAGGTGAAATATCCAAATATCTTCCTATCTTTCATTGAGGAACATTGTCTTTAAACATTTCATTATTTTTAACGTATTTGTTGGCAAACTGGCGATCCTCGGCCCATCTTTGCTCCTAAAGGACTAGACCTTTCTTGGATGCTGCTTTTGAACCAAATCATAATTACAGTCACCTGTTGACATCACCTGTTTCAAATCAAAGCATTATTTAACCAATTTACCTGATTACTAGCTCTAAATTGCTCCTGTCCCAACTGTAAAAAAAAAAAAAAAAAAAAAAACTATAAACATCATGAGGGAAACATTAAATAATTAAAGTCCAAAGAAATTTAGAAGTCACTACTTTTTCTTTTTTTTTTATTTGCGTTTTCCATGCTGTCTTAACTTTTTCTGATTTTGGGTTGTATAATATTTCTTTTTCCAAAGATGTTTGGTGACTAATATGTTATTTTAATAAAGATATCTGTTTAATAAAACTTTTTGTTCAAATGCACCATAATATTTTACCTATATTCACTGAGAAATGGATAAAAATATTCATTTGCAAAATGGGGTGTACTTATTTGTGCTGAGAACTGTATATTATTTGGCAGATATGGCCATAAAAAGTTATAACAATTTGTTTTTCAGATCAGTGGATATGAATATTTATCATATTAAAATTTTAAATCTCTATTTCTTTTAAGCTTTAAAAAAAACTCCTGAGTAAAAGTTTGTAGAAATCAGTTAATTTTTTTATATAAATAATTTATATTCTTTTAATGTCAAAACATGACAAATCAACCAGGTGAACATTTCAGAAATTGTAAGTGCACAATTTGTAATGATGAATATTTACAAAACTTGTATTGAGTAAACCTAAAATCTTTTTTTAATATCTTAACAGAGAAATTAATTTCTTAGCTGCTACATAGTGTTTTTTGCATTCTAACATGATTTGTGTTTCCCAACTTTAAGGGCACAATGCAGATTTAAATTGATGTTAAGTAAAACAATAATCTGTAAAGTATATTTACAAATTCAGATTAAAATTTTATTCAAATGAATCATTGTCATCCCTAAAATATATTTTTAGTTTGGCATAAAACCCACAGCTCATTAGCACCTCATTATCATGTTGAAATGTAACTGTGTGGTTTCTTTGATAATTGTATGAAAGCTTGAACACATTAAGTATAAACACAAGTGCACAAACCGCTGTTTTACCTAGCTTCAAACTGAAATTTAGTCCATGTGGCGCAAACAAGCAGTGCCGTTTAGTTCCGCTTTGAAGCATATAAACATTCTATCCAAAAGTATCAAACATGTGTTATCGTTTTATCGAGGGCACATTTTATTGTGATAATTATCGTTATCGTTTTATTGCCCAGCACTAAATTATAATCAACTAAAATGTCTTCATAGCCCAGTGTTGATAAATCAATCGACAGACACCTGGTTCTTTTTTTTTTGTTATGCTGCACATCTGCTCCAAATGTTTTACCATCCATGTTTTACTAAAATCAAGCCAGCCAGTCATTATTGCATAATAATAACAGATAAGGTCTTCTTAAATTAGTTCATTTTGTGATAATTTCTGATTGCACTTTGCCCATCTATTACATAGGTAATGAAATATTGATTTGACCCAAAAGTGTTTTATCATGTGAAGAGAAAGAGTGATGCAAGTCGAGGGATACAAGAGAATATGAAATGAGATACATGAAATACTTTGGTCATCGGTTGTAAAGTGTGAATCAGTGATCAGTCAGAATCAATGATTCCAGAAAGCTGTGAGATAAAATAGTTATTTTGATATCATTTGTCATTTTAGAATTATTCTTCGACTGCAGTGGATTGCAATTATATTGTATGGAATGGAATTGTATGGATCTTTCAGTGCTCAGTATTATCTGTAACTGGTTTGTTGTATACAGGGTTGCCACACTTCTTGAAAGTACTTGAAAGTACAAGACATAGGGATTCAAGGCCTGGAAAGTACTTAAAAACAAACATAGGTGCTTAAAAGTGCTTGAATCCACTTTAAAATAAAAATTGTTTATGATTTTATTTTAACAATTGTACTTCAATTCATCTATACCGTATGTCTTTGGACTGTGGGGGAAACCGGAGCACCGTTATGTTAAGTACAGTAAGGACTTTCATGGTGCTAGATACGCTGGGGTATGAATTACAAACGTGCTTGATTTAAAATTAATGTTTCTTTAAAAAGTCCTTGAATCTGCTGTTCATGAAAGCATGGGAACTCTGTTTTTACATTATTATTATTATTATTTAAATGGATCCGTCAGTCAGTCAGTCGTCAATCAATCAATCAATCAATTTCTTCCATCCATCCATTCCTTCCTTCCTTCTATTCATCCATCCATCCATCCATCAATCAACCAATCAATCAATCAATTTTTACTTTCTGCAATATCTGTATATGCTTTTAAGTAATTAATTAGTAATTAAGTAGTATTTAATCAACTACTAAGTAGTATTCAATCAAGTAAGTAGACAGTAATCAACTAAACAATCAGAATCAAGTAGAGCTGTGACATAAAATAGTCATTTTTTTAAAATATGTTGTTGATGATTCCTTTGATTGAGTGAATCAGTGTTTGTCATGGGTTTTTATTGCGTTATCAGCAACACGTCTGGCTCTTTGAGTATTCCTGTCTGACTTCCTGTTGCGCAGTGATCTCAAAGCTTGTGAGCTGGTCTGACCAGAGCCTGGATACAGGAGAGATGGAGAGGAACGTAAATGAGGAACACAGCGGGACGCTATTCCAGAGGTGTGACATTTCATTAACAATGGATTTAAGCCTAATGGCTTTACCCTCGGCATTTCGCTGGATGATTGCATGAATAATTTCCTCTCATGCTCGGGCAGATTTGTGTCTGAGCAGTTGTTCAGTTGTTAGGCAGTTCTTTGTTTGTATGTGGAGCTCTTGAGCTGGAGTGTGCGCAGTTCCAGTGGAAGGCCAGAAATATATTCTGTGGACGTCTTTCGGTACAGATTCGAAGACGTCACCGCATATAAAGCAGACCCTTAATGCATTGCAGCATAACATGCGCAGTGAAGAAAAATAAAATAGCTGACAAAGCAGGAATTGAGAATATAAATAAAAAATAGCCTCAATTTAAAAAAAAAATTTATGAGAATTTTAAAACCTTTTTTGCTTTATTAATAGTTATTTAAATGACTCAGTTAATGAATTGAGCTAATTAAAATCAATCTTATGGTTTTAACTACAATAATAATATTTTTATTGCCTGTATTTTACTGTTTGTTATTAAACAAATTATTATTGGTTTCATTTATTTGTTTAAGTTTTATATAATACAATTAAACATTTTAAAGTAACATTTTATTTGTTTTATTGTGTTATTTTATTAATTTTTTATTTTATTCAAATGCCTCAATAAATTAGTGAGTCTGTCAGTCAAGAGTTTTTTGTCCTTATTAGCTAGTATATCACATCATTAGTTTACTTTAGCATGTTTAACTGTAAGCTTAACTGGATTGAAGTCATTTGTATATCAAGCCCCGGATGCTGCCTTTTGAGGAGTGCTGTTTTATGATCCTGTTTGAAATGATTCCATTTCATTTACAGTAGCACTCTAAATGCTACTTAAATAATATCTTAAATTTACTACTGTATGCATCAATGCAGTTTACTAGAGCTGCACAATACTGGAAGAAAATATGCGGTTTGTGATGCTGTTGAGTATAAAAAACAGTTTAAAAAATAGTTTTTCATGTATATTTCATAATATATTTCTAGAGGAATGCTTTCTTAATTCATATATTTAATGATCATACTAAAATGAACAGCTAATGGATATTTTTCTGATCTAATGTAGGCAAAAAAAGAGGGAAGGTGCAAACATTTAGACATTTAATCCTTTAACTGTCACTGTCCCATGTTATATTCAAATCAAATACCATTAAATTTTATGTCTGCTTTACAAATATTGTCAAAAGTATGAAAATATGGTTCATATTTCTCAAAACATAGGGGGCGCCCTTGCATGGTCATCAATGGAAGCTGGATGTCATCCTGTGGTCATGTTGGGTACTGCGGCCAAACAAAATCTCACTGAAAGCTAATTTTTGAAATATAAATTGTTCAGGTAGGGCAACACGGTTGGCTCAGTGGTTAGCACTGTCGCCTCACAGCAAGAAGGTCGCTGGTTCAAGTCCCGTCTGGGTTAGTTGGCATTTCTGTGTAAAGTTTGCATGTTCTTCCCATCTTTGCGTGGGTTTCCACCGGGTGCTCCGGTTTCCCCCACAGTCCAAAGACATGCGGCATAGGTGAATTGAGTAAACTAAATTGGCCGTAGTGTATGTGTGAGAATGAGTGTATGGATGTTTCCCAGTACTGGGTTGTAGCTGGAAGGGCATCCGCTGTGTAAAACATATGCTGGATAAGTTGGCGGTTCATTCCGCTGTGGCAACCGCAGATGAATCAAGGGACTAAGCCGAAGGAAAATGAATTAATGAATTTGTTCAGGTATTTAGCTATGATTTTCAGTCAATTTTAGGCTTAAACATGTTTTGTAAAATACATATTTTATGTAATAAAGTAAGATATGCATTTATTGTTTTATTATTTTCATAAACATAATAGCACATAAATTTAGTTTTTTTCACTTTAGTCTTCTGTCTAAATCTATGAACCAAAGCATTGAAGATTGGCAATCATTTAAGTCATCTTCATGTCTATGTTCAAAAAGTGACAGTTAAGCAGTTAAACACTATGAAAACACTGGCAGATATTCTGATTCTTATTTTTTGTTGTCATTTTCCTCAGTTGTATTTATTCCTGACATTAATGCTTATTTTCAGCTCTGAGACACTCAGTCTTGCCAATAGCAATAAATAGAACTACTAGATGTAAAGACTCATCTGATAGGGCAAATTTGGATAAACAACCTATTGTATTCATGCAACACAAATAATTGGCACCTAAATTAAAAAAAGTAATTTGGACATGGATAGCGCATATACTATTATTGCGATGACAGAGTCTGTACTTCATGTTCACTCAGTATGTTTTACATCTTGTTTTTAGCGGGGCTTAAATAAAGATTATTTTCTCATCTGTCTCATTCAGCGAGCGGTCATCAGTGGAACATTGTCACTGTTCTGTAATTAACACACACAGACACATACACACAAACAGGTGATGCTAGTCTTTGGAAACGATGACTAGATGTAACCATGATAGCCCAGTGTGGCATTACTGGTGGCTGGCGTAGTCCAACCAGGGCTGAAATATTGAGTTACACGCTGTGTTAGTATGTCGTTTGGCAGCTGCTTGAAGCTTTCTGAGGCGTGGGGTAACGGGGCTCATCCGGTGACATATACTCACACGTTTATCTAAGCCAGCATGGCCGTTTACTCACAAGTGTCAGATTGTGCAAGCCACTTCTCCATTCATTTTGTCACCTCCTATGGCAGGGCCCATCCATCTGATTCTCTCTCTCTTTCTTTCTTAGAGGCCTGGGTCCTTTAGATCACCAATCATTCTGATTTAACAAGTCCCATCTGAGGAACAGCGGTGCAATGAATGTGTCATTTGGTTTAGTACAGTCATCAACAGAAGCCTGTCAGATACTATAATGCTGGGACATTATTTCAATGTCAACATTTTTTGTTGCTTTGAAGATGTATTATACTTTCAAAATATCTGCTATTTATTAGTTTTATGGCTGCATGTTTTAGCAGTAATTGTCTATAGCTTGTGATTTGTGCATGTTACTCTTTATTTGCGCTTTCAAATTGCATTCTTGGACCCTGGTGTTCCTACAACATTAGATCTTGAAAGATTAGCTCTGCTTTTTAGTAGTTTTAGTCACTGAAAAAGCAGTTAATAGGGGTCAAGTTTTGCTGTTTTACAAAGTCTTGATTATTTGTGGGGTGTACTAGGGCTGAGCGATTTAATCGAGGCAATTTTCATGCACATTTTGTCAGTAAAGCCGGTTCTAGTAAACCTTGTTTAGATGGAGCAGAGGTACCTATACCGAGTCGTAGTTCACTGATAAGCTACGCAAAAAAATTGGTTTAAATTCAAATTCGGTTTAATAGGTCGATAATGACATTGAGATAATCGTTCTGCGATAATGACAGCTGTTTGCATTGCTTCTCAATGAATGATGCTGCACGTGAATTTACAACATATAACATGTTTTTACTCCAAACTCACCTCATAACTACAGTCGAGTGTTTGAAATAAATCCTTTTGTGAGATGATTCTATAGTCGTGTTTATTAGTCATGCTAAATCAATGAACGCAGTTAAATCTTCTGTTTATTCAGCAACTGCTATTTCCCCTAGGGGATTTCCTATGTTTCTATGTGTGTTTTGGCGGGGTCTATTGGTTTTCGAATTTTTTTTGTCATTTGCAATTTCAATTCGATTAATTGTCCAGACCATGGATGTACTAGAACATGCTCTCATGCTTTGTGGTTCAAATAACACATACTTTTTTTCACATAATTTACATTATTACAATTGTTACAATTAATAATTAATTTACAATTATTTCAATACACTGTCGCCTCACAGCAAGAAGGTCGCTGGTTCGAATCCCGACTGTGTCAGTTGGCATTTTTGTGTGGAGTTTGCATGTTCTCCCTGTGTTGGCGTAGGTTTCCTCCGGGTGCTCTGGTTTCCCCCACAGTCCAAAGGCATGCGGTATAGGATAATTGAATAAACTACATTGGCCGTAGTATATGTGTGTGAATGAGTGTGTATGGATGTTTCCCAGTACTGGGTTGCACCTGGAAGGGTATCCGCTGTGTAAAACTTATGCTGGATAAGTTGGCGGTTCATTCCGCTGTGGCGACCCCTGGTGAATAAAGGGACTAAGCCGAAGGAAAATTAATGAATAAATAGCTTTCACACCAGCCTGGCGCAAACAGCTTGATTTTTTTCGGGTTTAATGAAGGCCCACCTCCTAAAAAAATAAATGTGTGATTGGTTAGCTGTCCCAGTGCGCTATGATTGGTGAACAGCTTAGACTGTGTTTCTGTACTGTTACACTCAGCAAATTATGTCTGATCCTAGGAGGCTTGCAATGAGCAAGAGAAAGACATGTATGGTTTGTAAAATACATGCTGATGTCTATGTGTGTTATTCACAACAAATACAGTTTACATAACTGAATCGTTTACTCTATTCTTCTCCAAGTTAAACGGTCACTTACAGTACTTTCATGTGTTCTGTAAGAAGTTGACGAATTTACGTGTTGTAAATCCAGCAGTTCTTATATCTCCATTTCAGCGCAGACTAATCATTGACTTATGCCTCCTTTATGGTGTAAAATATGTGGTCTGTGCATAACAGTGAATGAGCATCAATGACCCGAGGTAATTAGCCGGCTGACACAGTTTTTCTCTCTCTCCCTCCTCCTCGTACAGATGCGTGTATATGTGTGTGTGTGTGTGTTTTCTGTGCCAGAGACTCAGGGATTCCTCTGAGAGGGGAAATGAAGCAGTGTCTGAGGAGGTGCATTGATCTTAAAGACTATTGTCACACAGATGATAAGACGCGAGGCTGAGATGCTGTAGCGCTGCTGAAAGCACTGCACAATCTGTGGGATTCACGCTTTACGCTTTTGATTTTTTTTTGTCGTCATTTGAACACATCATTGTTCATGAAAATGTGGACCAGCTTTCTCAACAGAGGTGGGCAATCCTGTTTGTGTTACAGTGTGTGTTTTCTTTTTTACATATTAGTATTCCTGTCAGTTGTAAAATAAATAGTGTGATCTGTAGTTAAAAGCATGACATTGTGGTCACATTTGAATTGTTTGTTTTTAGATGAAGTGCTTTGAGAATAATCATAATGATTCGCAGCAGCAGTGTGCATAGTGTAGAGAAATTGCAATAGAAATGTCTCTGATATCTCAGTTGTTTTTCTAGACAGCAGTGACATTTAATGGAGATTCGGTACAAGTCTGTTGTGTTTCACATGTTTCTCCTAAGAGAGAAAAAAAGTATTCTTTAGAGTTTCTGTAGAGAAATATTCAACACTGAACACCATATAAAGTAGAAATTTGGTAATTTTGTATATTCCACAAATTAATTCATCCTTGATATTAGTGCTGTGCAATAAGACTATACAGTATATTGAATGGACAAATAAAAAAGTCTATCATTTTATATTATGCTCTTTCGATTATTTCGTGGTGTCACAAAATACACCGTTTATGGTAATAGTTTTTCATAATTTATGTGAGCGTAACATTACACGTCATTATGGGGATGCATCGAAAGAAAGTAAAATGTTTACATGTTGGACATTTTCTTTTTGGCTTAGTCCCTTTATTAATCTGGGGTCGTAGCAGCGGAATGAACTGCCAACTTATCCAGCATATGTTTTACACAGCGGATGCCCTTCCAGCTGCAACCCATCACTAGGAAACACCCATACACTCTTATACACTACAGACAATTTAGCTTACCCAATTCACTTATAGCGCATGTCTTTGAACTTGTGGGGGAAACCGGAGCACCCGGAGGAAACCCACGCGAACATGGGGAAAACATGTAAACTCCACACAGAAATGCCAACTGACCCAGCCGAGGCTCGAACCAGCAACCTACTTGCTGTGAGGCGGCAGTGCTACCCACTGTTTTATTAATATTTATTTTATATTTCTACATTTATTCATACATTTGCCCATTTGTTCTAGCAAGTAAAGTGAGCAATATGATCACATATGTATGAATACATTTCTGAATATATATTAATTAAACTATTAATTGTTTGAATTTGCATAAATGGTACTACAGTATATCATGATATATATAGTTATCAGAATGATATGAGATTACTTATATTGTGATTTGAGATTTTTGTCATATGGCAAAGTCTTGGAATGTATCTGCACGGTGTATGATTGAAAAAGCGGTAAATATATTGGTAAACACAGGTAAATATATTGTGTTTATTTCATTTATCTGTGCAGCTAAGTGAATGATGCAAGTTTACTGTATGGACTTTACATGAAGGCTTCCAGATGGACTCTTTTGAGGAGAAAGCTGATTGCAAGCCATTCATTTTTCACTCTGATTGCACTCTGAACGATTGTACTGCACTCTTGCTGGTATCCAAGTTAAAACGTACCATTCCTAAATGCACATACAAGTCCAAATTGCTTTCACTGTCATTCTGATTGAGCCAAAATTTCAGTAAAGCTGAACTCAGATTAGATCTTTCAGATAGTCTTAGGTTAGTGCTCCCAGGTCCATATGACAGCTGTCTGGTTTTTCATGTTAACCGTTCCCTGTTTTAAATGAAACTGTTAGTGTGAAAGCACCATAAGTGAGAAAAGGTTATAAGTGGTTTTACTGCAGTTAAATGGAGAGCAAATGGAGATTTTACAAGTCTGATGGGATTCTGGTGTGTCTCCTGAGAAAAAAGACCAGAGTAATCTGTCTTTTGTCCTCTTTAGAGTTTTAGAAAATACCTTAAACATGTCTCAGATTTGTCACAAGTCTCCAATCTAAGCTAAGAGTCTCAACATGAAATATTTCTCAGTAAATACTGCATTAGCTGTGATACCTCTTAATTATATCTCTGTCCACTTCGGTACATCAAAGGTTGTGTTTTTCTAAATATCATGTCAGGACTTGGCAAGGTTATTTTAGGTTTTTGTGAAAAGAAATAAGAGTACTTAGTATTCATGATATTTAAAACCTTTTCCTTTGAATTTTTGTTGACATTTTGTATGTATTAAGAGTTCCCTCTAAAGCAAGTTGAAAGTGTAAACCGTATAATAGGGCTGCTTTAAATAAGTGCCACTGTAGCATTTTATTTCTCTTCTTGATTATTGTTTGAGGCAGTAAATACTATAACAAGTTTACCTTGTTTAATCCAAAACTCTGTTTTTGACTTTGCTTCATGTCAGAGTTGTGGATTATTTTGCATATTCATTTGTAAGTCATCTCCAGCCTTCAGGTCAGCAGCAGGGCAGCGTGGACTCATGAGACGAGGGGGGCAGGAGATTTCTATGTCTGTGTCTGCATCCAGGGGGCATAGCAGACACACTCTTCTGTCTGTCTGCATGTGTGTGTGTGTCTGAGGCAATGAAGTGTGACATGCAGAGGAAAGGAGGCTGCTGGGATCAGGTGAAATGGAAGAGAGAGATTTCAGCTTGTTTTGCACAATATGGAGCAAATCACGGATTTTAGGCAGATTATACTGTGCTTTACTGCATGCAGATGAGGAGGTAATCCATATGGAGAGGTGTATAATACCTGGAGGAAGATTTCTGTTGGCATTGCCATCTCTGTGGCATCTTTGAGACATTCACCTGAGCTGTGAATGCCATGTGACTAATCAGATTAGAGCCTTGGGATAATAGTAACTAATTGTATAACACATTTTGAAAGCCTTTAGTAATGGCTATCTTGAGCTGTTATGTCAGCAGACAAGTATTAATATTTTCCAAAAATATTCACTACACAATGCAGTATGTATTTCATTAAGGCTGAGAAACTTTAAAAAAAAAAACAACTATATGTATATTTTATTTTCAGGAGAGAGCAACAGGGGAGTGCTAAATAACCTATTCAGATAAAACAAAGGGAATAAACAACACCTAAATAACAAGGATAAACATTACGTACAAAAGAAACTGCCAACTTGTCCCTACAGCTTCCAGCTTAATTATAAAACAAAAACAGCTTACACAAAGAGATACAATGCCTTATACTACTTTTTGTTTATTCTTTGTCACAGTATTCTATTACTTCTTAGACCAATGCGAGATCAATACACTTGTGACTTAACATTCAGCCGGAAAACACATAAGATTTCACATTCAGCAGACTGAATAATCTCTCAACATACACGTTTTAGAAGGAAGAATTGAACCTATTTCTGCTTATGTTATCAGTTTTGTCAGGATGGTTTCAGCTTGATTTTTGGAAGCAATGCCCGCTGTTAAAGACGCACACATCCTGGACGAACCCCCACTTGGGGGTTCAGAAAAGAAGTAACAAGGAAAAACGTGTTCCTGAAGCTCCAATCTGCAGGACATTGTCCCTCAAAGAACAGGTTAGCACACCCCTGATTTAACCGTAAACTGGGAGAGGGAGAAGATCAAGCTGAAATCCACCACCTGCCTCTGTCTGTTGAAGGAGGCTCTGTTGTCTGCCAGTTCAGGTTGTCCTTATGTGGACATGCCAACGGCTAGAGAAAGATCAGGATCTCTTTCTAAAGGTTGGTCTATTGATGGCAAGATCAAACGGGATCACAGAAATAAATAAGTTTTTCTTATCAGTCTTTCTGAACTCCAGACAGCTCTCCTCGATTTTTCGCAGTGTGCTTTGAAGGCATGAAATTGCATTTGATCTGTGCTCTCATTCTGTTTACAGGCTCTTTTATTGCAGTGGTCAGTTTGTGGTTCACAGGCAGGATTGGCCCCTTTCTGTTTCTAGCCCTGATGCACTATAGGGACGGCCAAGGTGTCTGTGTGAGATAAAACACCAGAATGACACACCAGAGAGCAGGCTAACCATCCAACCGAGACGCCAAGGGCGTTATTGCATTAATTTACTGGGATCACTGTCAGAGCTGGGAAATGCACGATTCATTACCGCCATCTAATTTCATATAATGGCTTTTCGTGCGGTGTTTTGTATTTATGTGGGAAACACAGCGGGTATGTATGTGTGCTTGTCTCTGTGATGTGTGAGTGTTTTACAAGCACCACGTGAGCGCATGCGGCTGACAATGCACATGAAGTTTAACTTCCTTGGCAGATCAATAAGCACTCGGCGTAAAGGAGCTGTATGTCAGCAGAGCTGTGGCGAGTCGGCCGGCTTTTAGAGCATGATTTTATTAGCTCCACTAATCGATTTCTGCCTTCAGACCACACAGCTGCCGCAAACCCATCTATGCCTCTTTTCCTCCGTAATCGCTTGGCACGCTGAGTCCTTTCCTTTTTCCCCTTCACAAGAACTCTGATCCCTCGCTGATTGAAGTGAGGACACTTTCAAGAAGTGAAAACCCTGTCATTAATTACTTTCAACCTTGTGTTGGGCCTGTCTACTTTTTTGTAGAACACCAAAGGAGCTGCAGAATACATCTGGTCAGATAATTGCTTTTACAATTATTTACACTTGTATGCTAAATTGATTGTTCACTCATTCATTCAAGCAATTTTGGGTTTAAAAGACATCTCATAGATGTCCAGACATAGATATCTTGGCTAAAACAAGGCTACATTTGGGATTAGTTCATTCATTCGTTCATTTTCTTTTCGGCTTAGTCCCTTTATTAATCTGGGGTCGCCACAGCGGAATGAACCGCCAACTTATCCAGCATATGTTTTACACAGCGGATGCCCTTCCAGCTGCAACCCATCACTGGAAAACATCCATACACACTCATTCACACACATACACTACGGACAATTTTAGCTTACCCAATTCACCTATACCGCATGTCTTTAGACTTGTGGGGGAAACCGGAGCACCCGAAGGAAACCCACACCAACACGGGGAGAACATGCAAACTCCACACAGAAATCCAACTGACCCAGCCGAGGCTCGAACCAGCGACCTTCTTGCTGTGAGGCGATTGTGCTACCCACTGCACCACTGCGTCGCCCCTAAATTGATTGTTGTAAAACAATAATATGTTGATTGTTTTATGAATTTCATTTTAAGAAACCATCTTTGTATAGCATCATTACTCCAGTCTTTTTTGTCAGGTGATCCTTTAGAACGCCTTCTGATTTGTTTATTTGTGCTAACAAAACATTTATTATTAATACCTATTTTGAAAAAAAGGTTGTACTGTTTCTTTTATATGTCAAAACCATGATTTAAAAACAAACTAACATGAATATGTGTTTATAAGGTTGATAATAACTGAAAGCTTCATTATAGTTGGTGCATTACTTTAATTATATAATTGAAAACCTGAATGAAGAACTATAATTAAATGGATAAAAATAATTGAAATATTATTTAAACATTTATTTTAATGTGTATATCTAAATGTATCTCAATTTTAAGGACTAGTAAACATTTGCAACACAGGATCATTGGGAATATGTACCCAGGGCTACATTTTTGAGAACCGAGAAATACTGTATGTGGTCAGGGGTACATATGGCTGCATTTTGTGTGAAAAACGAATGCACCGCTGATTGCTTACCTCTGTATGGACAGCTTTTCCATACAAGTTTTTTTTACTAAAGATTTTTGATGGTTGGAAAGAATCCAGTTATTTGGACTGTAGTATTAGAATGTAGTATATAGGCAAAATATTAAATTTTTTAAGGGAAAATATTTACAATATTAAATAAGGATTGTTCTATGACAGTGTTTCCAAACCATGTTCCTGGAGGACCTCCAACACTGCGTGTTTTGGATGTCTCCTTTGTCTGTCACACCCATTACAGCTCTTTCAGACTCTGCTAATGACCTGATGATCTGAATCAAGAGTGTTTGGTTAAGGAGACAGGAAAAAGGTGCAGAGCTGGTGGTCCTCCAGGAACGTGGTTGAGAATCACTGTTCTATGAAGATATTTTGTCAATTTCCTACCATAAAGACTGTATATATTAATTTTTGATTAGTAATATGCATTAAGAACTTAATTTAGACAAATTTAAAGGTAATTTTCTCCATCTTTTGATATTTTAGAACTCTCAGATTCCAGATTTTCAAATAGTTGAATCTTGGCCACATATTGTCCTATACTATTGCTATCCAAACCATAAGTCATGGAAAGCTTATCTATTCACATTTCAGATTATATATAAATCTCAATCTCCGAAAATTGACTGCTTATGTTACCCAGGGTCACAAATAGTATAATAATATAACGCGTAATATAAATTTAAGTGTTTTTGGATATTGGATATCAGCCTTGTTAACATGAAAATACCAGTAAGTTCAGACTCTCAAAGCTCCAGAATGTCCATAAAAAAAAAACTAATAAATTCTGTATGAGTTGTGCACATTATTCATAGTCTTGTGAATTACAAACACAACGTGGTTCACCCAGGATGGCTTTTGGAGAGAATTGCTCTTTTTAAAGGTTTAGAGAGATTGGTTTTGAAAGGACAGTGGCAGGTGTTTTTATCCCTTTTCGCTCTTTCCTAATTTGTTTTCTGTCTAGCTCATGAATCTTCACCGAGAAAAGTACTCATTACCAGCAGATACGAAGGACTGTTTCTTGACTTAATCTAAGGGGGGAGAAAAAAGGAATATGAAGTGAGTTGATAGAGATGACTTTCAGCAGCTTCAAGTGAAGCAAATTTGAATGTTTTAGCTAAAAGCTGGGCAGTTTTTTTCCATATGACCTTTTTACAGACTCATTTATATGATTTATTTCCCCTATAATTGCTTCTATTCATCTTATCAGCAGTCATAAGAAAAATATCATAAAAAAGCACACTGACCATGAGGTGGAGCCTGTCAATAACCATTGATGCTGCTGAATAAATGGGAAATACACAGTAGTTAGGAAGCACCATGAAAGCAGAGTTTATTTAACGGCCCAATCCGGTATCGACTCGTGTAAAAATGTTCCTTTGATTTTTTTTCAGTTCAGCTTTCTTTTCTTTTCTCAGCAGCCTTTATCCACCTTTTCGGTTTCATTAAATTGGATCAGCCTCGTCAATTGAAGTCACTTCATTTCACATATCCTCAATTTGAAAAATTATGGCGAGATAGGGTTTCTCCGGCATGTCGAATTGATACAAGGCTCTTTTCTCTTTGCGTTCTGTTTGCCACACAGTCCTACGAGGCCGCTGTCGGCGCGTATCTCTGGCTTTTCATCTGCAGCATCTCTGGAGAAAACAATCTCTAATGTTGTTACTTCATCACCTTCAAGTAGTGCTGCAGCAATTAAGATTTGAGCGGTGATAGTGGGAAAACACAGATGCTGCGCCAGTGTTACCGCTGCATTACTCTGAGCCTCTGCACGCAACTGCAGTCAGCTCACATCACAGCTGATGACTATTGAATTGGACGTTTGCACACGTGCACAGCACTGATGGAGCACCATAGAGGCATTCCCGCAATTCATTATAAAAGAGAACAAATATTTTAGTGGTTCTTTGATTATTAGGATTTGCAAAGGTATATTCAGTGACCACAAGTGCATATAAAGTAATAAACCACTTCAGGACATACACTGTAGTGTTTTTTACATTTGTGACCCTGGCTATTGTGATCAGTCACAATGTTGCATTGGCATATTTTTGGCAATAGCCATTTTTTTGTATCATTATGTAACTATTGTAGTTTTTATTTGCAGTTTGAATATATATTTTTTAGTTTTAGTTTTTCTTTCTTTATAAAATATTTTATTTTTTACTGTATTGTTGTCATTACAAGGTTCATATGGTCATGGAAAACCTGGAAAAGTCATGGAATTTTGACATGGCATTTTCCAGGCTTGGAAAAGTTTTGGAAAATCAGAAAAACCCACAAAGTTTTGGAAAAGTCATGGAAAACAGATATCTGTATACTTGAATATAGGTTAGTTGTCTTTACTACTTTTCTGTCCTTGGCCAATCACATACTCTCACATTATTAGTGCGGTGTAAGCATTATCTAAATCAATTTTACATAGACATAAATATAAGATGAAACTAAATAGATTGTTGCGTGTTTTACGATATGCTGTAATAAAATTTAACATGTATTGTTTTTTACCACACATATGTAGACATTGTATGAAACATTAGGTCATAAAAATTTACTTAAGTCTTGGAAAATCATGGAAAAGTCATGGAATTTTAGTAGTAAAAATGTGTATGAACCCTGTTATTATTATTATTATGTATTTTTTTTTTAATGATTATGTTTTTATTGTCAATAATTAAAAACCTAGAAAAATTGGGGAAATATTTTAAAATTATATATCATACATTGCAAAAACAAACAAATAAACATGGATATCTGTTTATAAGCTTGACAGTAACTGAAGGCTTCATTATAATTCGTGCATTACTTTAATTCTATAATTAAAAACTTGGGTAGAGAACTATAATTAAATGGATAAAAATAATATATTTTAATGTTTATATCTAAATGTATCTACATTTTAATGACTAGTAAACCTTTTCAACACAGGCTCATTGGGAATGTGCCCAGGGCTACATTTTTGAGAACCCAGAAATATGTGCTCAGGGGTATATAATGGC
This sequence comes from Danio jaintianensis, assembly GCA_903798115.1. Taxonomy (NCBI): domain Eukaryota; kingdom Metazoa; phylum Chordata; class Actinopteri; order Cypriniformes; family Danionidae; genus Danio; species Danio jaintianensis. The sequence continues at coordinate 24,023,076 of CAIGQV010000001.1, read as the reverse complement.
TGCATTTTGTGTGAAAAACGAATAAACCGTTGACTGCTTACCTCTGTAAGGACAACTTTTCCAGCATGACTGATTTGCTCAGCAGTTCATTATGTACAGCATCGGACTTGGGAGGTGGAGTGAGACCAGGGTTCAAGTCTGGCGAAAGATGATTTCAGAAACCAGGTAAAACGAAACCGTGGTAAAATCACGGCTGTGATGGCTTTTCTCTTTTACTTTGCTTTTGAAAACACTATTGGTTGGGTTTAGAGAAGGGGTGGTGGGTGGGTCAGGTGATATCAAGCTGATATATTATGCATGACAAGCTGAGATGTGGATGCGCGAGAGAAGGATGTTGAGATTTTAACAAATGTACACAGTGGCCTCTGGTGGATTTACAAGAAATGGCACATATTAGAAAATGTGCCACATTTGAGATTGTCAAAAATGAACATGTTCTCTTGTGTATTTGTGAACACAAAAACTGCAAGGAGAGTAAGCCCCTGGTAAATATTTCTCGGTTATCAAAAATTTAGCCATATAAATATTGCTAATTCAGCTCACAAATTGTTTTAAAAACAGACAAAATGTGTGAGAAATGGGTTAAATTTTTGAACATGAATATTTATTTTATTGTATGTATTTATTTATTTATTTATTTATTTATTTTTTGTCTGCATGTAGGTTTGACGACTTATAATAAGCCAAATGTAAAGATTTGGCCAGAGTTAAAATTTTGTTGTCTACCTAAAATACAGTAATCCATGATAAAATTATTATAAAGAATAGCTTTAAGATAAAAGCTTAATCTTAATAAGTCATATCAAAATTGTCATTGATTGTTGTAAAATGTATTACAATTATAATTGATTGATTGAGAAGTGGCGGTTCATTCCGCTGTGGTGACCCCAGATTAATAAAGGGACTAAGCCGAAAAGAAATGAATGAATGAATGAATGAATGAATGAATGAATGATTGAGAAGTTTTGGTTTTCTGAACAACAATCTGACTGTAGAACCAGAAATATTCTTATTTGTGTCTGAAGATTGATGTAAATGACCAAATTTAGGGATTTACCAGTGTTTAATGAGCTGTGTCTGTATATATAGGAGCTTTGCGATGCTGGAATATTAGTTTTGTGCTGTTAGAAGAAGACTTAACAAACTGACTCTTTCCACCACAGCATGGAGGTCTCGACCTGCGTGTGATGAACATCCTCTCTGCATTTTATTATGTGCATTATGGCTTCATCCTCACCGCAAATGTCTGCTCTTGATGCCCGATAGTGAAATTATGGCGAGAAACAGCTGGTGCCTCATTCACATGCACTTTGCCAAGCTTTTGTGTGGTTTGTCCTCGGTCAGAAGAGACCTCCGCCATATGCAGGCCATTACTGTGTCAGTTTTTACTCTGCAAGATCCCCGAAGCAGCCTGTGATGCCCTTGGATCTGAGAATCACATTTGATTCATTTGATTCAATGTCTTCGTGTTCACATTGTGTTCAGTCTGCCTCCATTGTGAACAGGCCACTATGACAGTGAGCGTGATGAATGAAATCCTTGACATTGTCTGAATGCTACTCACGCCAGTCTGTTTTATATAGAATTTAATGTCGCTTTAATGTCTGGAAGTTGCTGAGACTTTTATTTCAGTATGTTGATGTACTTCCAACTGAAACGGAATATTGAGTAGGGGGCATTAATTTCCTTTAGCGCATCATTCCCTCATAGCAAACTAACAGTAAGAGGGGCATGGTTAATATATTATGTGTATATTATGTAAAATATTATGGTTGAAGCTGTCAAAATGACATCAGAGAAGAACCGCCACACCATACACAGAAGCAAATTCTCAGGCTTTGATTGAAGATTACCAAAGCAAACTGTTTTTTTTTTTAGTGGATTAACTTGCACAGATTAATTGTTCACTTAAAGAATAAAAATATGCTCTAGCAAAATAAACATTAAACATTTTGATTTCAGATGGACTTTAAGAAACATTTCCTACCTATACAGATATTGAGATTAGTTCAGATCATTAGAAAGACCAACAAATTAACTTTTTTATTACCAAACATTATTTTGGTGGGTTTTAATTGGTGATTGAAAAGGTTGTCATTGTGTGTGTATCAGTGTCCCATTAACCCTGTCACTTTTATACACTTGGCAGTTTCACAATGCACTGCTGTTTGACATGCTGTGAATTACAGTAGGTTGATGTATGATTAATATGGACTGACTTCATTGACTACATGTCTTCGTGAAGACTATGTAGAATTTATACAATTTGTATTACAAGATATTTTAAATGAACAAAAGTAGGGGAAAAGTGTTTTTAAAATATTTTATTCCAACGGTTGAGTCAAATTTCAATATTTGTTTGTATAGGTTTGATAACATTTTTTTGCATTTCTGATAAAAATGTCTTTTGTATTTTAGATTAATATCAGAAAATGACAATTGGTCAAAATCAATCATTTGTTGTGATTGAATTTGTGTTTTTTTTCCCTCTTCTTAGCTTATCTGAAATTACAAGATTTCTATTGCGTTGTCATAATATGAATATTAGCATGTTTTAGTACTTGGCTATTTTATGAAAAAAGCAAAAGCTCTAAATGACATTTTATTTTAAATGTGGAAGAAAAGCCATAATTACTTTACAAAATAAAGCAAAAATGGCGGTTTACTTAGTCAAAATCATATAAAATCATAAATCCAGAGAAACAGAGAATTTTTATTTTCAAAGCTGTGCATGTAGAGTTGAAGACAAAGTTATTGGCTCTCCTCTGAAATTGAAATTCTTTTTCAAATATTTCCCAAGTGCTGTTTAACAGAGATACTATTTCTTAAGCAGATTTTAAAACAGTATTTCCAATAACTAATTTCATTTGTCTTTTCCATGATGACACTACATAATATTTTAATACTACTTATTTTGCAAGATTCTAGTATTCAGATTAAAGTGCAATTTAAAGGCTTAACTAGGTTAATTAGGCAAGTCATTAGGCAACAGTGATTGAATAGCCAATCAAAAAAATAAATAAAAAAAGAAGTCTAGTAATATTGACCTTAGCAGTTTTTAATAAAAACAAAATATATAAATCTACTGTTGTTTAATATATTTAGCAACTTTTTTTTTTTAGTTCTTTTTTGTTTTGACTAAACTAATTAAGCTCCCAGTGATTGTCTGCATCACTTTCCAGAGTGAGAGTGTGTGTGTGTGTGTTATGATGTAGAAGAGCTCATTTTCTCTCATTTAGTGTGCTGTTATGTAAGTCTTGGCTCACGTAACTAATTTTCCCCTCAGAAGCATTGTTCAAGTGTGCTTTGGTGACGCTCCACTTACCCCTGCAATCCTATTACGCTTAAAACCTTTGTTTAGACTCCAAAACCTTGAACTGAGATCTGAGTTAAATGCCAAGTTAAACAGTTTGCACTACTGAACTAGTTAATCTCATAAACGTCAAACTTTACTCATAATCCTCCAACAAAAGTTATTTTGAGTTGAATTTTGGATTGGTGCGGCGGCAGCGACTGTTCCTCCTGAAATCATTGAGAAATGAACCTCTTTTGTTAATGAGTTTCCTTCGCTTTCATCCTCAAGAAAGATGATAAAACTCAGATGCAAAGAAAGGATATTCATGTTCTCAAATTGGATGTATTCAATTTGAAAGGCTTAATTTCTGAAATAAATGTGAACAGCTGATAATGTCTTCATTGTGCCGAGTTATCAAAGGGTTTTCTACCTGATCAGTTGCTTTGGGTTTTTCATCACTCTGTGATAATTCACAGTTTAAAGTATTGCATGGGAAATGAGTGATTGAAATGCCAAATTTAGAATAAAAATCCCTTCATTTGCAAACAAAGTTTTTGATGCTATAGCTTGACGTGGTTTCGGACTGGTGCGGAAAACTGTGATTGCGAATAATTTGAGATGAAAATGCATTTGCTGACTAAACTCTGACCTATAGTGAACATTATACCTATGTGACTGTAGTAATCAGCGGTCTCCATTACTCTTGCCTTGTTTATTGTTGGTTGCTAGGTTACCAATACTACATTCAGCTGCTCTAACAACTTGATGGAAACACACCTAATTCCCTTTTTCTTTTTTCTTTTTGCGAACTGTAATTTATTAATTAATTTTTTTCACATTAGGATGGACACCTGGCTACAGTCATAAGAGAATCAGTCTATTCATAAAACCTACAGACACTTTTAAAAAGCCATATATATAAATAGATTGATTCAGTCAATAAGACGATCAAAAATCAAAAGTCTTTTTCATTTAGGGTAGCATCTGTGTACATGTGTGTATATTTGCCAGTATACTTTTACAATTTTCAAGAAGGATTTCGGTTCATTGTTTAAAGCTGCTGGTGTTTTATTTGATACTCGACTTTTTCTTCATTAAAATGATTATCATTCATTTATTCATTTTCCTTCGGCTTAGTCCCTTATATATCAGGGGTCGCCACAGCGGAATGAACCGCCAAATATTCCAGCATATGTTTTACGCAGCAGATGCCCTTCCAGCCGCAACACAGTACTGGGAAACACCCATACACTCTCGCATTCACACACACTCATACACTCTGGCCAATTTAGTTTATTCAATTCACCTATAACGCATGTCTTTGGACGGTGGGGGAAACCGGAGCACCCGGAGGAAACCCACGTGAACACGGGGAGAACATGCAAACTCCACACTGAAATGCCAACTGGTCCAGCCGGGACTCGAACCAGCGACCTTCTTGCTGTGAGGCGACAGTGCTAACCACTGAACCATCGCCTATTAAAATGATTAATACTTTACAAAGATTTTGTTCAACTTGATTCATGATCCATACTCCATTTTTTTCTGCCCTTTTCTATTATATTATTTTATTACTTTTATATATATTTTATATAATTTCCAAAATAACCTGTTTTGCAATGCTATTTATTGCTGTTTTTGATTAACTGATGTTCTTTGGGAGCAAATGTCCCTTAAAAAAACAAAGAAACAAAACCTTAACCCTCTGAGATAACACTTAAAAAATATATATGCATATAATATATAGTTTGTCATGAATAATTCAGGTTTAGGCAAAAAATTTAAATAATAATTATTGCACTAAAAATATTGCATTGGTGAACAAGGACCATTTATATAAATTTTCTTTTCGGCTTAGTCCCTTTATTAATCTGGGGTCGCCACAGCGGAATGAACTGCCAACTTATCCAGCATATGTTTTACGCAGCGAATGCCCTTCCAGCTGCAACCCATCACTGGGAAACACCCATACACTCTCATTCACACACATACACTACGGACAATTTAGCTTACCCAAATCACCTATAGCGCATGTCTTTGGATTTGTGGGGGAAACCGGAGCACCCGGAGGAAACCCATGCGAACACGGGAAGAACATGCAAACTCCACACAGAAATGCCAACTGACCCAGCCGAGGCTCGAACCAGCAACCTTCTTGCTGTGAGGCAACAGCGCTACCCACTGAGCCACCGCGTCACCCCCATTTATATATATAAATGGACTTTTATATCTGTTATTTTTCTGAAGTGGTACACTCTAAATATTTTGGGTTTCTTCAAGCCATATTTGGGTAAAATATGGACAAACTCACATCACCAAAATAACTTATTTACATTTTTAACCAACCAGCAGAAAGACTGGCAACTGGCAGAAATGGATAATGTTCACACATCCTGCAAAATTACTGTATTATGGTCTACTGAGACTCTCTCTAATCATACGAGAACTTGTGTATTTTGTTTCTGCTTAGCAGGAGTGGCAGTCCAAAATGAGTTAAGCGTCATTTGAGCATCCAGAGGCTCTGGCTGTCAGACTGCGTCGACTTCAGGTTCCCTACGGTGCATTTGAATGTAGCCTGAAGTTGCAGTTCACTGAACCAGAGCTTGAGTTCTTCCAGAGTAACGGAATTTTGCATGAGCTTTCTGCATGACTGCCAATCTTGCAAATGTAGATACATGACTTCTGAATAGTTTTCTTTGGAAGTCATATAAAACCTCATCAAAGTAAACAGAAGTGTTATGCCCAAATGGGGGGTGCAAGATTAGACTGGCATGCTTTCTCTTAAAGGGATAGTTCACCAAAATTAGATATTTTGAAAGTCAGTGGAGTATAATTGTTTTTTTTTTTTCTCCATTGACTTGCATTGTTATTTTTCAAAACATCATCTTTTGTGTTGCGCAAAAAAAAGAATGTCCAACGTTATGTCTGTACCAGACACGAGCAGCACAGCATGTCAGTAATAAAAACAATATAAATCAGTGATTCTGTCTACACTGGATGCCTGTTCTGTTTCTGAGGAACTCCGAGTACTCGTAGTACTTCTGACTTATAGGACAAATGGATTTGCAATGGTCGCTTTGGCGTATCCAACTTAGACAGCTTCCAGCTGCTGCCACGCGGCATGAGGTGACAATGGTCGCATCTGCTGCAGACACGCTGTAACAGGTTTGGAACAATATGAAGGTTAGTGAATGTTGACTGAATTTTAATTTTTATGTGAACTGGAGCTCTTTAGAACAAACTTTGGCTGGGTCAGTTGGCATTTCTTTCAAGAGTTCGCACTTAGATATTGTTTGATAATAATAGCAGGTTT
>CAIGQV010000001.1:23980222-23996468 GCA_903798115.1 Danio jaintianensis | reverse complement strand
GCAAAAACGAAATGTAACAATGTAGTTTTATGGCTGGCGTTTACCTTCATTGCATCGTTTTATGCGTGAGTGAGAACATTTCCATATACTTCTGAGACACTCTTTTATTTTGTCTGGCAAGCATTTTTTCCCATTTCAGTTTAAAGATATATGTTCTTTTTTCATTTGTTTATTTTTAAGCATATTGATCCATCTTCTGGGAAAAGGCAGCTGAAATCTGGATATTATAAAACAGATTATGGCCATCTGAAGCAATTGACTCCCTGTATGAAAACACAAAGCGATTCATGCTGTGTGCCGTTATCCTCTGTACTCCCTTTTGGCCAGGCAGAGAAAAAAAAGAAGATTATTTACACTTTTTGAGTCTGACAGCGTCCTTATAGAGAAAGTCATTATTTACTGCGGTTCCTGACCGCTCACACATGCTGTATTACCCTGCACAATGACAACAGGCCAAACAAGCGCTTAGGGCAGCAGTTCTCAAATGAATGTCTTTGACAGCACCAAGGTGAAATGGAGCAGTTTACAAAATGTCCCGGATGGCACCCTCAGCGCTCACGATCCTATATTTTACCACATGGGTTGTTGGGTAATAGTCACCCGTAAAGTCTGCAACAGTGTGCGAAGGACAGGAAAGCACTGCAAATGCACACTGTGAGCACAGACTTTATTTGTGAGCACTCTGAATCATAAAATGACAAATGGGACCAATGTTCTTTGTGCACTTCCAAGGATGCATTTCAGTGAACGCTGTACTACTGACACTATGCTTTTCTTTCTTTTCTGGAAGACAAACGATAAATCGTGTACTATTTTGGTTTATACAGTGAAAGCAAAAATAAATGAAAGGTCAAAAATAAATGAAAAATTGTTTTTTTAATATGCAATTAATTATGTATTTACATGAGTGTGAATAATTTAATTTTTAGTGTCTCATTTTGCAGTTCTTTTGATGTAATATAATGGAATATATTAGATTAGATTAAAATGAAAAGGAAAAACTTTATATATAAGTTATAATAATGATAATTATAATAATAATTCCTCATATTTATATAGCGCTTTTCTGCTCAAAGCGCTTTACACATTTTTTGGGGGAATCTCCTCATCCACCACCGGTCTGCAGCATCCACCTGGCCAGACCGCAGACCCCATATTGCGCCAGACCGCACACCACACACCAGCTGATTGGTGGAGAGGAGACTTTAGGAGAGTGATGAAGCGAATTGTGATATGGGGATGGTTAGGAGGCCATGATGGACAGAGGCCAGTGGGCAAATTTGGCCAGGATGCCGGGGTTAAACCCCTACTCTTTTTTTTTGAAGGGTTTTTAGGTTTTTAGGATTTTTAATGACCACAGAGAGTAAGGACCGCGGTTTAACATCTCATCCGAAAGACGGCACTCACTGAGCAGTATAGAGTCCCCATCAATATGCTGGGTCGTTAGAACCCACACAGACCGCAGGTTGAGCCCCCCCTGCAGGTCTCACTAACACCACTTCCCGCAGCAACCTAGCTTTCCCATGTGGTCTCCCATCCAGGAACTCACCGGGCGCAGCCCTGCTTAGCTTCAGTGTGCCACCATGTGAGAGTTGCAGAGAGCTAGCTGCTGGAGTAAAACCTTACCTTTGTTGTGACTAATGAAAATTTTGTCATCATTTACGCACCCTCATGTAATTTCATACCCATAAGATACTGATTATTTGTTTAAAACATCACTGTAAAAAATGCTGGGTTCCACACAACTCCTTCATGTTGTCCCAACACAAATCGGTTAAGTTAACTTCATAATTTTTACAAATTTAAGTGGATTCATCATAAAACAATTAGGTTGTCCCAAAAACTTTAGAAACTTTAGAAAAGTCAACTCATTTAAAATAAGTTTGAACAAGCAGCACAAGTAATTTTTTGAGTGATTATTAAACGTATTTTAATAAAGCTGAGAGATTGAAAGTCTCTCCAAAACATCATGCAATGAATTCACATGAATCAAGCTTTTGAATTCAAGTCATGTGAAGAGAATCACTAAGTGGTTTCATTAAAAACACTGCATCTTAATTTGTGTTACGAAAGTGTTAAAGACATGAGGCAGAAAGAATGTGACAGCATTTAAATGTTTTTGAGGTGAACTCTTCCTTTAAGCAATTAATTTCTGAGGCAGAAACAACACACTTCACCTTTAACACTACGCAATGCTCTGAATTCAAGACTGCATTGTGCTGTCAACGGAAAGAATCCTTGATGCGCTTGATATATTTATAGTTCCCCCTTAGCTTTGCATGTTGTTGTAAACAGAGAAAGGTTAGAGTAGTATTGGGCACGTAATGGAGGCAGTCTGCTAAGTGATCAGCGCTGGTAAGGCCTCTCAATCCAGCACTGTAACCAGAGAAGGAGACAAACTTTCAGTTGCTGAAATGTTGCAAACAGATGCCGCTGTCTCTGTCCCTGTAAATCACATCCGCACGTCCAGGACGGGAGGGAGCGTCACCCTCATAACTTCCTGGACTCTGTGGACATCGCTGCTAATATTTGTCGTGATGGGCGTTGGGAGATTCGCGAACCTTTGTTCTCCGAAGTGCATTTCCACAAAGAAGGAGACGCAAATTGCCTCCGCTTTCACAGGTTTGTCAGCTCACTGTAACCTTTATTAACTCTGCAACCTAATCTAAGACGCTAAAATAATACGTTTGGTATGTCTGAGTGACCTACGAATGTGTAGGCTGGAAACCAGACCTTTGGCACTTCAAAAAGGAGGTTGTGTGAAAGTAGGAGGGGTTTTTGATGTTTTGTTCTCTGCAGTGTGGAGGGGTACTTAGTTACACAGTAACTAGTTACTGTAATTAAATTACTTTTCCACTCAAAAAATAAATGAGTTTATGTTTCATTTTTGGTAATTTCAGTGCAGTTACTTGTAATGTACTTGCCTTAAATATCAATCAATCAATCAATAATCAATCAATACATTAATCAATCAGAGAAGCAAGAGTATTATTGCAGAATAATTCTGTTTTTCAACTAAAGATGAACATTATCAAGACAATTGCGTATGATTAAGAAAATAAATATTGAGAAATTTGTTTATGGCATATATTTATATTACTTAGATATTTTGCATATTAACTTGTAGAATTATAAATCTAGTTTCGAATTTGTCAACTAAATAAGGATAGATTTGTCCACAATTGCACCTGCTAACACTGTAGAATAGTTCTTCCTGCCTTCATTTATTTTAGTCGAATCAAATATACCTTTCTTGTCATATCAACTTAAATCAGTCAAACTGACTAAAAAGATTTTGTTTGTACAGCTACAGAAAATTAGTTGAAACCCGCATTAACTTATTAAATTAAGTTAAAGTAACAAAAACATTTGTTGTCATGAGTTTTTGTAATTACATATTTTACAGTGTAAGACATAGTGTAAGTACTTGGGTATGTATGGAATATGATGTCATTTATTTGAAATGTTTTGTGTTTTTGTACATATTTTCTACATTTTAAGTGTTAAAACCCCCCTAAAAGGTCCTGTTTGACTCAAATAAAAAAAATTAAGAATTTAATGGTCTATGCATTGAGATTTATGTAGATTTTTTAACAAAGTAATTACTTATTGAGTCACTAAGTTGGTGACATGGTGGCTCAGTGGTTAGCACTGTCACCTCACAGCAAGAAGGTCGCTGGTTCGAGTACCGCCTGGGTCAGTTGGCATTTCTGTGTGGAGTTTGCATGTTCTCGTGGGTTTCCTCTGGGTGTTCCGGTTTTCCCCACAGTCCAAAGACATGCGCTATAGGTAAATTGAATAAACTAAATTGGCCGTAGTGTATGAGTGTGAATGTGTGTATATTTCACAGTACTGGGTTGCAGCTAGAAGGGCATTCACTGTGTAAAACATAAGTTGGCGGTTCATTCCGCTGTGGCGACCCCTGATTAATAAAATGGACTAAGCTGAAGGAAAATGAATGATTGAGTAACTAAGTTACTTTTCAGAAAAAGGTGTTAGAAAAATAATTTAAATACAATTGTAGTGAAGTAATTAGCAATAAATTACTTTTTTGAAGTAACTTACCCAACACTGTTCTCCACCCATGATGCTTATCCTGTCTGTCTCTCATTTGTAAGCCTTTGGATTTACATGTTGTGAACTGTTGTACTCTTAGATGTGTGGTCTTGTACTCTTCACAAGCCAGAAGAGTAACTTAATCCTAAGAGCATTCTGTGTAATTTCTTTCAAAATGTTCCATGGGAAACTCGACACCAGATGAAGGGCTTTGAGACCTGAAAAAATATCCCACTCACAGATGTTTCACCCCCAGTTTTGCACCTCCTCTCCACCTGTGACTTTATATATACACGTTCACAGAGCGTTTCTTTCATGAAGTCACTGTGTGGTCAGATTGTTTTCTCTTTCTGGTTTTGTTAGCACTGTTGGCATATCTGCACATACAGGGTCTCCTGTGACAGAATCACATTATGATTTCTCTTCATATGCGGCATTTCGCTGCAGATCAAGTCACGATTTTGTTTTGTTTTCATTGTTGGCAGCGTCGCTTATGTTGGTGCATGACGTACAGATCTGTTCTGAGGTTTCCGTTGTTTGCTAGCATTTACTGAGTCTTTACTTTGTCAAGGTTGCTGGTTTTCTTTTAGACACAGAGAATAGGTGGGTAAAGACTTTTACATTGTTAAAAAAATATATAGAAGTCAGAAAAGAAATCAACAGGTTGTGTTAAAATACTAAGTAGCGCAACTCTTTTTGAAAATAAGACCTATTTATTGATCACCAAGTTAATAATTTAGGGCAACACGGTGGCTCAGTGGTCACCACTGTCACCTCACAGCAAGAAGGTCCTTGGTTCGAGTCCTGGCTGGGTCAGTTAGCTTTTCTGTGTGGAGTTTGCATGTTCTCCCTGTATTCACGTGGGTTCCCTCTGGGTGCTCCGGTTTCCCCCACAGTCCAAAGACATGCGCTATAGGTTAATTGAATAAACTAAATTGGCCGTAGTGTATGTGTGTGAATGAGTGTGTATGGATGTTTCCCAGTACTGGGTTGCAGCTGGAAGGGCATCCGCTGTGTAAAACATATGCTGAATAAGTTGGCGGTTCATTCCACTGTGGTGAACCCTGATGAATAAAGGGACTAAGCCGAAGGAAAATGAATGAATGAAATTAACAATTTACACTGATTTCAGAAGCTAAAATGAATCAAAATGGATCTTAAAATCGAGTAATATTGAAAAATGTTGCTTTGAAGTTGAATGAAATTTCACAATATTACTATTTGACTGTGTTTTTGATTTAACCTTGGTGAGCATAAAACCTTTTTTTTTTTCATTATCAAATCTCTTCCATGGCTTTAACAATGATATAATGCTTTTCTGTCTGTTTAATAAGTCAGAGATTGTTCTTCGTGAAAGAACTTTTAAAATTTGTTATATCCAAACTTTTCAGTTGACCTGACTGAATTTATTTGAATTGAGTTTTATCAACTGTGCCAACAGTAAACATTGTCTCAATCAGAATCAGTTTACCAAACAGTGTTGTTGGTGCAATTAAACATGAAATGGCAGTAGCAACTGTTTACACTTTCCCAACGGAAAACAGAAACACAGTAAACAAATCACAGAGTACAAAACACAGCACTGACATTTGATCACTTAAATTAATTAACAAATCAATTCCTACGCAAAATGTTTGGTGACAAAAACACTGAATAAATTATGTACAACAGAATGTCTTAATATGGTTAAGAAAACATGTTTCAATATATGGTAAAGACAAAGTTGCACAGCATAAGTTGAAGGACATTCGGTGCATCACATATGCCAAGTGACAAAACTAATGTTACATACATACTATACATTTTGCTTTATAGATTATTTTGTGCTATGTATGGATATATTCAGCTTTTAAACTGCTTAAAAATAATTCTGGATGAAATGTGCTTGAAATTACAAGGTTGATTAAAGGCAAATAAAAAGCCCCCAAATGAGGCCAACACCAGCTAACCAGCAGATAATAAAAGGGTAACCTGGAGAACACACCCATTAAACCAATGAATGCATGAACTCAGGATTCTGTAAAATTTAAAAACAGATTTTTTTTCACTTCAATTTAACATACTGACTGAGCACATTTAAATATGTTTGGTCAAAATAATGTTGTCTCATTTTTTAGTTTAAAAGCGCTAGTTCACCCTCAATTTACTCCCAGTAAAAAATTGTTGTTGTATATAAAACAAGACATTTTGTTTGAACAATGGTGTAAATTGGTAGCCATTGGCATTGATAGTAGGGAAAAAATAATATAGAAGTAGGTGCCGACCGGTTTCATTGTATTCAACAGAAGAAAGAAACTCAAACAGATTTGGAGCAAGTGAATAAATCACTATTATGGATCTGTTGGCCACTAAACACTGTAAAACTGTGGAAAGTGATAATTACTGTGTACCCTATTCTTTTAATGGCTTCCATTAATTATATCCAAACAAAAACATCCATTGTGTTAGCATAGCATAAAGTGATAGTTCACCCACAATGTTAAATTCTATCATCATTTACTCACCATTGCATTCAAATCCAAAAACACATCAGTAAAATAGGACTTATTTTTACAAAGACTTTACTTTTCTTTTTCATTTTGCTTAACATTTCGTCCAAATCCCGTTTGGAGTCTCTAAACAGGACTCAAAGCTCAAATCTTTCTATATATTTTTTTTAAGTGACCAGTCTGTGCTTCAGCGTGAGCCTGGGATTGCCCCTGATTTACGAGATCCAGATTCCTAACAGCTGAATCACTGCCAGGTGCACGATTTCCAAAGCAGATCAGCCAAAACCCCGTCTGATCAGCTGCTTGGCTGATTTTGCACAGCTTCTCATGCCACATCCACAGTGCAGCGACCCAGATTTTCCCTATTCCTCCACGCTCAGAGGAACTGTGGGAGCTGCATCTGCCGACTCCGTCTCTGGGTAGACTCTCTCTCTCTCTCTCTCTCTCTCTCTCTTTCTCTCTCTCTGTCTCTCTCTCTCTCTGTCTCTGTCTCTCTCTCTCTCTCCCCCTCTCTCTCTCTCCCCCTCTCTCCCCGTCTCTCGGTTTGGTCTCAGCTGAGAGCAGCACGCGTTCAGAGTGTATTCTCTCTCTGTCAGCGCTGTACCGCTCGGACTGCTCCCGCGCGAGTGCTTCATCACTGAGCTTGACCGGCACAGAAACCCTCACCAGCAGCACCTAAAGCCCTGCACATACACTCAGCCACACTTTAACCATGCTCTTAGGTGAGTACAGCTCACGCATCCATTCATCTGCATGCTTCTATGTTTTCTTTTCAATTCAAAATGTTGCTGAACATCAGAAAGAATGTGTCATGAATTGGACCTGCAGTTGTGAAAAGCAGCTGGAGATTTGTTGTGCCGCTGCTCGCCAGGCGAACTGAGCTCTGAAATACGACTGTGCTCAGGATTTATGTAAGAGATCCTGTCAGCACCATTGTTTTGTTTATGTGGGTTAAGTTTGTGCCATCACCAATACTGCATGACACCTCCTCTCATCTGACGGCAACTTCTCTGGACGTAAAGACAATCGGTAGCTCGGGTTGAAGATCAGACATTCGATATTATAATACCTGACAGCTTATGGAGTGACCAAATGTGTCTAATAATAGTTTTGTCTTTGAGTAAGGGCATTGTATTGTCTATCGGTTTCATTTAAAAGTCTTTGATTTTTTTCTTAAGCATATTTTTCGTCTGGAATAACCCACACCTATCTGCTCTGAGCGCGTGCTGATCGCCCTCGTAGCGTGTCATTGCGGTTTACACGCTTCATCACTGACATGTGGGTGTTTGTGAGCAATTGGGCTGCTTTATAAGCTCGTTGATAAGAGCGCGATGGAAAGCCTCTCTCTGGAGCGTCTCGATGGATGAAGTACTAATGCAGTGTCACATTCCTGAGGAGTGCGACTTGGAATAATCAGGCACGTCTGTGGGGAGCGAAGGCTTGAAATTGCTGTTGATGGTGGTTGTGCGGCTGTCTGCCAGGCTCCTGAAGACCCCTGCGGAGAAGACCTGGGGGGCTCAGTCCTTTGCCAGAACTTTAGCAGCTTCATTAAAGCTTGCGGCTCCATTGAGCTAATGAAGTGACTTCAAGAAATGAGTTCTGTCCATGCTGCTTAGTTTATTTGCTGGTCAGTTTAATATGCGGAGACTGTAAGCAAGAGATATGTGTGATGATTTGGGTGAAAAGAGTAAACATTGTGGCTCTTTGGCCACAGTCAAGACATTGCTGTGTTGTTTTAGTATCTCAGCAGAGCATGGCATGAGTTTGGGCTGAGACTCTCTCTGCTAGATTATGGATGGCTGTGGGAGTGCTCAGGAAAACCGGCTTGAAAATAAAGTCAGTTCTGTTTGGTGACAATAGTTGCTTTATTGTTGGACAGTTCAACAGGTTTAATGTCATATATCAGAGAGCAATTGTGATCCTGGACCACAAAATTAAAGGTTATAATTTTGGCAATAGAGTCAAAATGATTGATTTTACTTCTGTGTCAACCTGATGAAGATATTTTGTAAATTTTCTATTGTAAATATATCAAAACTAAATGTTTGATTAGTAATCTGCATGGCTAGAAACTTCATTTATTAAACTTAAAAGATGTTTTTTTTCAATTTGAGATTTTTTTTAACCCTCAGATTCCAGATTTTCAAATCTCACACATATTGTCCTATCCCAACAAACCATACATCAATGGAAAACGTATTTATTCAGTTTTTTTTCAAAGTCAAGTCAAAGTCTGCTTTATTGTCAATTCAACCACATGTACAGGATATACAGAGAATCGAAATTGCGTTACTCTCAGACCCTAGATGCCTAACAGATAATATTAATACAAAAAGTAGAATTTTAAAAAGAGATTACAATAAATACAATAACACATATAATATAATCTAAAAATGTAAGTAAAAATAAAAAGTTGTAAACAATACAATTACACTTAAGGGCACATGGCAAGGAGGTCAAGCCAGAGTTGTGCAGATGCAAAACAGTATATAGTGCAAAAAGTACAGTATAATGCAAAACAGTATATAGTGCATAAAACGTGCAAATATGATAAAGTGACAGTGTCTTAATAATATACAGGGAGGTTGTATGAAGTAACTAGCTGTCCAACGTTACACAAAGTGACCGATGCAGATGTATGAGTGTGTGTGCATGTGTGTCAGAGTCCAAAGGTGCGTGGGGAGGGAGAGGGGAGTGGTGGCAGAGCCGGGAGAGAGTTCAGCTTCCTGACAGCCTGATGTGCACCTTTTCAGGTGATGTGCTGTATACATCTCAATTTAATGAAATTGACACTTATGGTTTTGTGGTCCAGGGTTGCAATGATGATTCCATTTATGGTTTATAAAAAAAAAAAAACAGGCAAGAGGTTTTCTTTTTTTCAATACTGATCTTTTCAGTTTAATTTCAACCGAAGAAAGAAAGAAAGAAACCACAGCATCAACAACAACAACAACAATCATTATTATAATAAATTGTAATATAATAATAAATTATAATAAATACCACAAAATCAATCAACTTTTTATTCAATTAGTATTTTTTACATTTAATTTATTCATTCATTCATTCATTTTCTTTTCGGCTTAGTCCCTTTATTAATCAGGGGTTGCCACAGCGGAATGAAGTGAAGTGAAGTGAAGTGAAGTGAAGTGTGGCCAAGTATGGTGTCCCATACTTGGAATTTGTGCTCTGCATTTAACCCATCCAAGTGCACACACACAGTTAGTGAACACACACATACCGTGAACACACACCCGGAGCAGTGGGCAGCCATGCTGCGGCGCCCGGGGAGCAGTTGGGGGGAACGGTGCCTTGCTCAAGGGACTCACCTCAGTCGTGGTATTGAGGGTGGTGGAGAGTGCTGGTCATTCACTCCCCCCACCCCCAATTCCCGCTGGTACCGAGTATCGAACCAGCAACCTTCGGATCACGAGTCCAACACTCTAACCACCAGGCCACGACTGCCACCAACCACCAACTTATCCAGCATATCCAGCATGTTTTACACAGCGGATGCCCTTCCAGCCGCAACCCAACACTGGGAAACACCCATACACTCTTGCATTCACACACATACACTATGGCCAATTTAGTTTATTCAATTCACCTATACTGCATGTCTTTGGACTGTGGGGGAAACCGGAGCACCCGGAGGAAACCCACGCCAACACAGGGAGAACATGCAAACTCCACACAGAAATGCCAAATGACCCGGGCTCGAACCAGTGACCTTCTTGCTGTGAGGCGATCGTGCTACCCACTGCACCACCGTGACACCTTATTTAATTTAATTTAATTTACACTCAAAAAATAACTTTTGCTGCTTGTTTTTTGGGACAACTTAATTGTTTTATGTTCAATCCACTTAAATTTGCAAAAATGATAATTCAGTTAGCTTATGTGGAACCCAGCATTTTTTACAGTGTAATTTCATTTTAATTTTTTTATGATTTTATTTTGTTTTCTGTGGTTATTAATGTTGTTGTGGTGTAGTACATGACATCCGATCTTGTCAATAGCTCAGTACAGGAGTTTTTCCTCCAGGAATCTTCTTCGTCGCCCACTTCTACTATGTTTAGTTTAGTATTTATGCTCACACAGATATATTTAAACATTCACGCCATTCCTTATTCCCAAAATAATGTTTTAAAGCAGATTCTACATCATTTGATTTCAGGAAGTAATGTCTCTCATAGAGGAGCCATTTACATAATCAGGTTTCTTAAATTGGTGTGTATGGGATTAAATATTTAAGCACTGTATTTGAGCGTCGTCCCCTGTGAGCAAATGAGGTTTTATTGATATAAGAAGTGAGAAGCGCTCTGTCTCTCTCTCTCCCCCCCTCTTTCTCTCTGTCTTTCTCTCCCAGTGCTTCATCTTTCTGTCAGAGGAATCTGATAGTTGAGTGTTGAAAAAGCAAGTTTTAAGGAATGCTTTTTGGCTTATTATATCTCCCTTCGTGTGACAGGAAAGATCTTACTTATGATTCATACTCTCCAGTTGCCTTGTGCTACCCAGTTAAAATCAGCTAGAAATCAAAATGGTCATTAAATGCATGTTCCTGATTTGACTCATTAATATTTTTGCATGAAAAAAGTAAACAGATTCATTAGTCTGTCAATTCACAAGGTTCATTGGTTCTCATTAAAAAAATTGTGGTTCCATAATTAGTTTAGGCTCACTTATTTTCACCTTATGTGGTTTTTTAAGGTTGCATTAATTTCATCTAACACACTTAAACCACTGTGAAATCTGTTATTTACAAGGTAGCTATTTTTTGTTAATTATTTAATCGCAAGCCTTTATTTTCAGCATCATTACTCCAATCCTCAGTGTCACATGATCTTTCAGAAATCATTATAATATGCTGATTTGCAGAAGTTTTTTCAGTGCTCTTTAATGGGTAAAAATTTTTTTAATTAGTTTTTTAAAATCTTTTTTTATCATATTATTGTGACTTTTGGTCAACGTAATGCTTCCTTACTGAGTATAAATGTTAATAAACAAAAAGAAAAAAAGGCTTCTTTGAAAACAGTGGTTTACAAGGGAATGTGATTTCAAACTGTAATTAGTTTTTGGCTCACTTAGTTATTCTCACCGAGGCTGCATTTATTTTTATCAAACAAAATAAAAACAAACTGCTGTTAAAAGATGTTGTTTAGTTGGCGCCAATAACCTAGTGGTTAAGTGTGCTGACATATAGCAGCACCAAGGTGCTCACGGCGACCCGAGGTCGATTCCCGGCTCGAGGTCCTTTGCCGATCCTTCCCCTCTCTCTGCTCCCCATGATTTCCTGTCAATTTTCTACACTGTTCTATCCATAGAAGGTTACAAACAAACAAAAATATATAAAAAAAATATGTTGTTTACCAGATAACCATTTTCCATTTTAATATATTTTAATATATAATTCTTTAATAGTAAGCTTTTATTTTCAGCATCATTAATCCATTATCTAGTGTCACATGGTATTTCAGAAATCATTATAATATGCTGATTTGCTGTAATTTGATGAACCGAATGCCCAAAGAGTGGCATTCATTTGAAATAGTTTTTTTTTTTTTTTATTGTGACTTTTGGTCAGCTTAATTTTTCCTCACTGAAGTATTTAAGTTTTAATAATAATTAACTGTAAAATTATTAAGCAATAACCATAAATGAAGGATCATGACAAGTGTTTTAGTTCAATCCATTGCTTACCAAAATATTGCCTTGAGCATCAAATTTTCTCTTGAATCATTATTGCTGCAAATTTTATTTGAACTTGATGACACCGCTTTTGGAAATACACAATTCTGATTGGCTAATTTCTTGATTCCTATATTTCACAACGAGTCATTCATGATGTCATTAAAAGAGTGGAATTAGTGAATCAAAGTGAACAAACATAAATGTACATAAACAGTTGTATCGAAGTGATGTTTTATTGGAGTTTGAGTATTTTTGCCATAGCTCTACAAAGCTTTACTCCATTGGGTTATTGCAACTTAGCAGCACCAATCTCTCATTTCATCATGTTTGAAAGCTGCTAACAGAAGTCCATCTATGATGCTATTGTTCACTGTTACAGATGTGATGGAACCCATCATGGAAGACCGAAAAAAGATTGAATCTCCTGGTCTTTTTGTCAGGACGTCATAAAGCGTCCTATACAAGGTGATGGTTGTCTTCCATTATGACACAGTTTAGAAGATAGAACTATTGATTATTTTGCCCTGATGTGTCATTAATGAATCACCACAACACCCTACATCAAACTGTGCCAGAATTGGTCTGAACTGAGGATTACTTGCCTTCATTCCTGACTTACTTTTCTTCTGTAAAACTTAAAAGAACACAAAATGTCATATGTTTAAAGGAAATAGGGTACAGTGTTGCTTAGACCTCCAAAAATAGCTTCTTTTGCATTGCACATTGCAGAAATGCACACACGTTTGAAATTACATGAACCTTCAGTTTTGGTATACACACTGGTTCTTTAAGCTCAGTTCTATCGGTATGCAAAACGAGCAAGACTCCACCGGGGCCGTTGTTTTAAAATACTTCCAAATCATTAAGGGAAATAAGTTTGCAGGTGCCAAGTGTCTTGTGTTGCCATGGTAGACTGCACTGATATGCATGACAATTACCCTGGTCACCATTTGCGGACCTGATCTCTCGTCTCTTATCTGTAATTAGAGTCGAAGCGCTCTTCCACGCTTCATTGCGATGTAATCGTAATTGCAAACATTTGTTATAGCAAACAACTCTGTCAGCAGCAACAGTGATAAATCTACAGGCCTCTCTCATTGACCTCAGGTTAATACAGCCGCCGTTTTGGCTTTTAATTGACGCAAAAGCCTGCCATGGAGGAACGGGCACGGCAGACCTACATAGCGAATATGTCAGCCGTAGCTTTGAGCGATCCAATAATCCCCTCGACAGGATTTGATTTGCATGCACTTGTATGCTTCTTACCGTGCTGAATATTAATGCTCAATATTGTTTGATAAAGTAAAATCAGAGAATACATCGGGGAGAGAGAGGGAAGTTACTTAGAGCCTCGGCCCACGCGTCGTGAGAGCAAACCTACCGGGGCCGACGTGAGCTACGTTTCAAACCAGCCCTGGGGGGTTTTGGAGTGCCGTGCCAACTTTTAGTACACATTTGAGATTCTTTGACCAAAAAAAAAAAGCCTAAAGCACATTAGAGCACGGTTGGCTGGAGGGGGCCGAGCCAACATGTCTTTCTGTCTATCTGTATGTCTGTCTGCTCTAGGGATGTTGTTACCAGAGAGAGAGAAAGAGTTGGGCTTGGAAACAAGCATTAGGGACGGAGTTTGGGCTCGAGCGTGACAAGAGGTTCTCCTGTTCCTGCTGTTCCTTAGTCTCCATGGAAACCGCAGAGCTGAAACAACAAGTACTGCCGCTGGTAAAATCACTTTATGAAAGTAATTTGCACAGCAAGAGTACTGCGTTCAGATACGAGCACGTTGATGGCTGCAAACACAGCGTAGTCTTAAGAGGGTCATATTTACATTTACAATTTTTTTCCGGTTTCTTGTGTGTTAAATACAAAAAACACCCAACTCAGATCTTAGGGTGAGCCACATGAAGAGCACAAATATGAGTATTCCAGCCTGCTGATCCTTTTACATGGCATTCAGGTGAACATGCACACCTCTAATTGCATTGCTCTCACTTTACTGGAGGTTTGTTTAATGCAGATTGTGGTTTTCGAGAGGGGGGTCTTTGGGCACTAAATGTGACATGGTTTGTTCTTAATGTGAATAATGAAACAAGCTCCCGCTGTCATGTGCCAGAGATCCCGTGACGGCCCCCTTTAATGATCTTGTTATTGTTCTTTGCAGAACAGATGTTGGGGACTTAACAATTGTTTGTGTTTTGTGATCTCCCTCTTTTCCCAGCATTACAGTCTCGTAAATCTCTGTATTTGATTTTGCATTGCATATATTTGCATTTTTGTAAGCTTTTAATTATGGGTGCTGCTTGCTAAGCCAGTGATAACATAGTTGTTGCACATACTTAGGGTTAGAATTGAGGGTTCTTTTTGTTTATTAAAATGTAACTCGTATGATTTGGGCTGATCCCATAAATATTTCCTGGGTGTTTCATTTATTTGGGGTCTAATGTATCAATTTGTGTGGGCTGTTGTTGTTCAGATATTTTTTGATCTGTAGATTGTATGCTTTGTTCCAAAGAAAAGGACTTAATTTGTAACAGTCCTCCATTTACTTTTTGATTTAGTTAGCTTTCACAAGGCAGCATTTCAAACCGCAGCAGTATGTGTTTATGCAAGTCACACGTGCGTACAACTGTCCACTCACTGATCGCAATGCCTGTTTACGTTCCTCTGTGGTTAACAAGTACACTCCACAAGCGTTACAATACTGGGGGGATAATGGCATTGCAATATTGTGTTTTTCTGCAATGTGTATTGTTATGAATACAATTTCATCAGATGACTTGAATAGCTCTATTTGGAAATAATTGATAATTTTACCATAACTGGGATGATTTTGTAGAGGAGTGTATTTGCGTAAAACATAAAAAAAACAAATTACAACCATAGATAAACAGAGCAAAGGTACAGATAAACAATGCTTTAAAGATTAACAGTGCTGCAAACATAATAATTATGCCCAAATGGTTTAAATTCACTTGAAATATTACAAGCACATAAAAACTTTCACTCTAAGGTTAAACTTTGTTATGACTTCGCAATGTTATAAACGGTAGTGTTTGGTCAACTACTGTTTAATCCCAACTCGACATTACAGATCCTGTGATGTGACTTGTGGATTTGCACATTGCGCAACCCAATTTATTGTGCAGCCCTAACATTATGTAATATATAATGATATACAGATATATTTCCTTGGTTTTAACCTATAATAACTAATGTGATCATTCATAGAATCCAGAGTTCACGTTTAATGCAGGTTGAGGTTACATTATTCAAAAGATCTCAGACTGATTGCTTTGTTTGTTGTAAATCCATATTCCTGGCGAGATTAGCTCTAAACTAATTAAATCTAATCAATTTACCTAATTGCTTTGAGTTTGTCCACTTTCAGAAGGGGTCAGACACACATTAGCTCAGATTGCTTTCATTGTGTAAATGCTCTGGTTGAATGCATTCAAACAATAACACAAGACCACCTACTCTCTACCTACAGACCTAACACATGAGCCTTATGAGAAAGTGCTCCACACAGATAATGCTATTGAAATTGTTGTTGCCATCCACATGCCTTCTATTAGACATCTAGAACACCCTAGAAACCACGCTTACGATTCAACCTTGCTTAGCATTCAGGCCACCTCAGCAAGCACATGGCAATGGACAGCTAGAAGACTGTGGGATTGTGGCAGCAGATTTTCACCCACATTTTCTTTTAGAAGTGTAAATATTTAGTGTGTATTCAGAGAATCACAGATTTAAACAGTTTGCTGTGATACTTGGAGGAAAGAACCTTTTTGTTTGTCTAGATACAGTCATCAGAACACACCTAGGGAAACTAGTAATCATATAATTGACAAGCTGCCAACATGTTAGATAGTCTCTGCCCAAGTGTTGTAGATGAATAGCTGTACACAGTCTCTTCTTTCTTTCTTTCTTTCTTTCTTTCTTTCTTTCTTTCTTTCTTTCTTTCTTTCTTTCTTTCTTTCTTTCTTTCTTTCTTTCTTTCTTTCTTTCTT
>CAIGQV010000001.1:23963055-23974815 GCA_903798115.1 Danio jaintianensis | reverse complement strand
TATATCTATATATATATATATCTATATATATATATATATATATATATCAAGATTAAAGTAAATCATGGCAATATATCACATCAAAAATAATTTTGAAGTAAACATTCAGTTTTTAAAATTCAAGTAAATGTTCACATTATTTTAATATAATCTATAAAGATGGATTTACTTTTACAGCTAATTTGATTGAACATCAGCAGCAACTTCTTACAGCAGTATGGAAGAATGAATCAAGGTTATCAAAATAACCAGTGATTGCAGCCTAAATAGTTTGGACAAAGTTTGAATAGCCAACAGTCTGTTTAGTATTTTTTACTGTCTATTGTTGTTGCTTCTGGCTTTAATTGTGGGACATCTACCCACAAACACCTGAGCACAGCAGCGCAGTGTGTGAATGCTCCATTGTGACCCGTGGATGCTCTCGTAATTCTGGGCTGTTCATTGCATCACCTGACAATTTCTGCCAATCTAATCATTCCCTGTAGCACAAGGACACAAGCTCATAGTGAGGCATGATTTCATTTACCCCGTTGTCAGGAGATTTTTATTAGAAGCCACACCAGCTTCGTTTTCTCAAATTGTGTTTAAAGGCACAGACTGAGACTGTTCTGTCTCGCTCTGCCGCCGACCTGAAGCACTGGCTTGTAAATCTGCATTTAAATTGAATTTAGGACATTATTAGATTTGCCTGAAATAGTGATGGCTTTGCGTGCATTGTCTACATGTGAACAGCTCGACAGAGGGAAAAAATAAAACACATCTGAGCAGCTGCGTCACATTAAGTAGTTTCATCCGACGGTGGTCACTTTGCGGTCTAAAAAGACTGTCTCATTATACCTGCTTCTATAGCTGCGATGGACAGCCAGTGTCACTCTTTGTGTAATCCAGCCTGACAGAGAAGGGGCCGCAATTACCGTATGGCTTCTGTTGGTTTTTTAGCGCCACACATGATCTATTATTGACTTCATAAAGCCATGTAAGCTGGCTAATAGTATCATGTCAGTTTACACTAGACGCTCGGTCAACATCAAGGCCAGACTTATTAAATCCAACAATACGTTTTGAAGCCAACATGAAGCAAGGACTATGTTTCCTTTAGTTTTTTTTCTATGTGTTATCATCGCAACAATGTTGAATGTCACACAATACTGTACATTTATTGCACAGTATGGTAGCTATAATTTTGGGACATTCATTCATTCATTTTTCTTCGGCTTAGTCCCTTTATTAATCAGGGGTCGCCACAGCAGAATGAACCGCCAACTTATCCAGCATATGTTTTACAGAGCAGATGCTTTTTCAGCTGCAACCCAGTACTGGGAAACATCCATACACACTCATTCACACACATACACTATGGCCAATTTAGTTTATTCAATTCACCTATAGCGCATGTCTTTGAACTGTGGGGGAAATCGGAGCACCCGGTGGAAACCCACACCAACACAGGGAGAACATGCAAACTCCACACAGAAATGCTAACTGACCCAACCAGGACTTGAACCAGCAACCTTCTTGCTGTGAGGTGACAGTGCTAACCACTGAGCCACCGTGTTTCCCTATTTTGGTACATTGTTAGTGTTTAGATATGTATGTGTTTTTATATATAACAAATAGATTTGATTGTGCTATTGTACGAGTATGAGATACATATACAGTTGAAGTCAGAATTATTAAACCACCTGAATTATTAGCCCCCCTGTTTATGTTTTTCCTCAATTTCTGTTTAACGGAGTGAAGATTTTTTTCAACACATTTCTGAACATAATAGTTTTAATAACTCATTTCTAATAACTGATTTATTTTATCTTTGTCATGATGACAGTAAATAATATTTTACTAGATCTTTTTCAAGACACTTCTATTCAGCTTAAAGTGACATTTAAAGGCTTAACTAGGTTAAGTAGGCAGGATAGGATAATTAGGCAAGTTATTGTATTGTATAGCAGACATACTGTGAAAATTTCCTTGCTCTGTTAAACATCATTTGGGAAATATTTAAAAAAAGAAAAAAAAATTCAAAGGCGGTTTAATAATTCTGATTTCAACTGTAGATACTTTTATATCTTAAATGTTAGAGATACACCAAATTTTCGGCAGGTGAAAATTTTTGTCTGAAAATTGTCTGAAATTTTTGGTTTTCAGCCGAAAGAGAAAAACAGACAAAAATATGAGCCGAAAAATATGTTGTGTCGCACTGTCCAGCAGTTTTAGCACTCTGGTTTACTCTCCAATCAGACGTAGCTTGCGCCCGTGCCACAGTCTAATTTCAAAATAGAGTAATATTACGCTCTGCGTAGACTTCACATGTTAGCTAAAAGCAAAGTTTACAATGCGTTTAAAAACTACAAAAGTAGTTCACAAATTTTTTTTTTTTATCAACGTTTTTAAGTTGAGTTAAAGGGCACCCCTTTTTCCAGATTTAAGATAAGTCTTTTGTGTCTGTAAAGTTTCAGCTCAAAACACCCATCAGATTATTTATTATACCTTTCAGAAGTTTGTAATTTTTAGCTCTTAGCATCTTGTAGCTGTTTTGGTGGACTGTGCCTTTAATGCTAGTCCTCCCCGCCCACTGTTCCCATGTGCCTGTCAGTGTGCCTGTCTCCGCCCTCGGCTGCCTCAGATAACAGACAGACATGAAGGAAGCAGATCTCACATAACGTTTGTGAGAAATATTACAGTAAGAACTTTCCCAATGATTATTTGATGTATTTGTTGTGGAGTTGCAACGATGAGTCACACACAATGTTGTTACAAAGTTCACGCACACACAGACAGCGCGCACGTTTAGCTTTGCACTGTTTTTGCACGGCAAATGTGACAGGATACACATTAATAACCACTGCTGTATGAATATCCATTATGTTAATGTACAAAATAAAGCTGATTTAACGACCACAACCCGGGATTGGAGCATCTTCTTTTATAATTGTACTGACACGCGGCTGTGGTGATAAAGACGGTAAAATCGCTGTAATTCATTACAAACATGCACTGTTTTAAAAACGTGTTAAACTTGTAAAACTCACTCTTGATCACATTTGATGATGATTGATGATCCTAGCGAACTGAACAGATCTTTTATTCCCGGTTGATTTGCACACATCCTGTCTTGTTGATATGATTATACGCATTACTACGGAGACATGTTAATAAGCAGCTGTCAATCAATTCGGTGGGCGGGGAAACCGCACTCCTATGTTAAGTCGGCCGCACTCCTATGTTAAGTCGGCCTCAAAATGGAAGGGATTTTAACGTCAGGGAAAAAAAAAAAAAAAGAGACTTATTGTCTTTATATCACCCCAATATGACTGTGGACACACTATACCTACACACAGTTCTGTCCAAACAGCTTAAAAAAGATGATTTTCATCATAGGTGCCGTTTAAAGAGAAAAAGTCTTACAAAATAGCTTTATGATATTTAATAAAATAACATTACAGAGCATTTTCAGTTTCCGATTTCGGCCAAGTGTATGCTGGTTTTCGATTTGATTTCAGACCAGAATTTTCATTTCAGTGCATCTCTATTAAATATAATTACTTTGAGGCACATTTTGACTATATAATTTATTACTAAGTGCATTTGTGTCACACAATTGTGTTTCTTTAATAATATTAACTGTCTTATTATTTACAAGTTTTAAGAAATACATTTGTTAATGTGTCTTATTTGAAAAGTATCAAACAAGGCTGTATTCATGTGATAACACGTCCAGTAAAACAGTGATATTGTGAAATGTTCTAAATTATAATTATATATTTATTTATTTATTTATTAAATAAAATAATTTAATTCCAGTTTTAGCAAAGCTGAATGTTTTCAGAAGTCATTCATCTATAATATTAGGTGTCACATGACCAACATGTATTTGAAATAGCCATGTTTTACTGAATAAAGCTGTCATACGATTAAATCCCCAAACTGTCTTAGAATGATTATTATTATTATTAATTATGATAATTTTTGTGTATGATTTTCAGAGCATCTCAGTAATTTAAACTTGATAATTATAAGCCAGAGCCAATTATAAAATAGACTCTTTTTTTTTTTTTGCATCAGTGAGCAGTTCTCCAGTAGGTAAATAAATTATTAAAGCTTCTGTTTTTAGTGCAGTGCTCCATAATTCTGTTTTAATATAATTACTATGAAAGAGTGTTTTTATACACTCTGTGTACTCAGTTCACCAGCTAGTTTGTAAACGTGCACTTGGTGTGTGTGTGTGTGGGTGGTGGATCGAGAGCTGCTTTTATATTAGCACTGTGTCTGTATATGCTCTAAGGCTTCAGTTTTAAACCATGATGTTTCTGCTGTTCTCTTAGTCTCTCCTCTGCATGAATTCGCTAATATCATCGACCTGCTGTCAGCTTTCTAATGAATATCTTTGTGATGAGGGAAGTTACTCGCCCTTAGCAGACACGTCCCATCCATAGTGACTTACGGTGCACTAATTACATGGACAATCCCTCTGGAGAAACCCAGGGTTAAGTGCTGTCCTCAAAAGACTTATTGATGAATGAATAGGATTATGTGTTCTGTAACTCTTCAGTTCCTTGAACACGCACCCTTGATGTTAGCAAGCCTAATCAGATTTTAAAGATAATTTTAATCATTTAATTAATGGGCTCAAATTTGCATACTTCCCTATTATATAGTATGTGAGCAGAGATGTAACAGTAGGCAGGATGTACATGCAGATTAGATGATCATATGAAGTCATGGGAGAGGATTTGAGAATAAGTGAAATGATAATATTGTAGCATAATGACTGATTTCATTTATAATGCACACTATATGGAACATACTATACATAACATTTGTGACATTCAGATTTAAATCCAGTACCTGTTACAATGTACTGAATGTCTCAGTCCTATAGCCATAGTAAATATTCAGCTTAAATGAGCTCAGTGTTACATTTTACATTTGTGTTTCAACTTACAGTACATTTGATCGGTTCTTGTTTTCTCTAGGAATCAAACCCACAATCTTAACATTGCTAGCACCATGCTATTAGAACTATTTAAGCTGTACACTGTAAAAAAATACTGGTTGTCTTAAAATTTTAAGCTGAATCAAATTAACTTTCAGTCATTTGATCTCATATTATATTAAATTGACTTAAAACTGACTTATAAAATGATGTTGGAACATTATTAAGTTAGTTTAATTAGTTACAATTAGCTAAAAACCTACGTTGTCTTGACTAATTAATCATATAATTTTTTAAGGCATCAGTGTTGATTCAGTTCAGCTCAATAACAGTGTAAAGTTTCTTTTAAATCCCATTTTAGCAGGCGATTAATGCCATAAAATATAAAAATATCCATGGCAGACACCATGCATCAGTGCATGTAGAAATGTCCGCAAAATGTTTAAGTAATAGTTAAACAAAAAAAAAATGGCATTAAATTTTGTTCCAAACCCATAGAGTTTATTTCTGTGGAGCTAGTCTGCATGGTCTTTTCCATATAATGAATGTGGATGAGAACTTTCAAGCTTTAAAAAGCACTGTAAAAGTGTACCATAAACATGTGGCTTATGCAATATACACCAAGGCTTATACCACAGATTTTTTTGTGAGAAATTTGATGTTTTCTTTCTGAAAAGGACCAACAAATAAAATGCATTGCACACAAGAACCAGTGATTAAAAATATGAAAAAGTAAAATATGGGCAAAATCAGTTGTGGAGTAAAAGATTAGTTAACATTTCAATTTCAATTGTGTGTTTTGTCTACATTTTACACAAATGTGGACCAGAACAACCCAACATTTTAATGTGTATATGGGGCATAAGTCATAGTGTCTTGTACTTTTAGTTTAGTTGTTTCTGGTATTTAGTCAACGGTGTTCTATTTTGTTTTTTAAGGTTTTAGTTGACTAAATGTCTGAAAATGAATACTGATAATGTTCAGTTGTATAATTATCAGTTGTTAATTGATTAATGATTCACAATTAATGATTCAGTTGATAATCACAATTAATGATTCAGTTGATAATCACAATTATTTTGCTTGAAGTTATAATTAAAATAAAAAATTACATTTCATCAGAATTAAACTTTTACCCACAGAATCAGATCAAGAAAATGTCAGCTTATTATTTTACTTCCGTACAAAGGCAAAAGCCAGTAACTGTTTTGCCAAAAATGAGTTATCAGAAACTGATATTGTTGGGATATTCAGGACCTCCTTTATCACATGGATATGATTCTTGAGCCAGTTTTGTTGTTTTTCTGTAATTGTCAGATTTCTAGTGTTCAAGTGAGAGCACACACACATACAAACACACCCTGTGTGCACACACCTGGAGCAGTGGGCAACCATTTCCTCCAGCACCAGGGGAGCAATTAGGGGTTAGGTGTCCTGCTCAAGGGCTCCTCAGCTGGGTATAGAAGGTGGGAGAGACTGCGGTTCATTCACTCCCTCCAACTTCAATTCCTGCTGGGAATTTTGGATTACAAGTCCAGCTCCCTAACCATTAGACCCAATCGCACTTGGTACCATAAAATTCCATTTTATATTCACCCTTTTTTTTTCAGATCATCCATGCTGCTCCCTTATTGTAGAGACAATGTGTACAAACGGTTGCCAGATTGTATGTTTCCTTTTAAGAGATAAGCTCTGATTGGGGATTTTAAACTCTTGACATCTGGCAACGGCAAGGATGAAATCTTACAGAGGCTTTTTATAAACAATCTGTAATAATTTGTCTCAAAAAACAAAGCTGGTTAGTCAGTAGATGTAGGTTGCAGCAGTAAACACTAAATTTCATCCTTAATTTTGGTTGCGAGACCGTGACAACAGCCATTTTTTCACCTCTCTCACAGTGTGATGTAGGAACAAATTGATTTCTTCATGTTGGTCATCTTATCTGGGACAGCCCAAATCTAACAATCTATACCAGGCATTTTTCCTGTGAAAAAACAGAGGTGGTCGAAGAACATTTTTCTCTATACTGTAGATTTCATTAATTACACTATGCCAATAAGTTATATAGACCACTTGTGTATTTTTTTTTTTACTCTACGGAAGGGGTTTGATATTTTGATAAATAATTTTGCAACTGCACGGTTGAAAGAGAATCAAACAGGTTTGGAGCGACTTGAAGGTGGGTAAATGATGACAGGGCTTTCATTCCTGTCTGAACCACTCTTTTAAAAGC
This sequence comes from Danio jaintianensis, assembly GCA_903798115.1. NCBI lineage: Eukaryota > Metazoa > Chordata > Actinopteri > Cypriniformes > Danionidae > Danio > Danio jaintianensis. Next base: position 23,967,649 of record CAIGQV010000001.1, on the reverse strand, counting down.
AGAAGCAAACCGCCGTCGAGTTTAATCGCGCACCTGCTCGTGGATATTCTAAACACTGTACATCACAGAGACAGTCTGCTGTTGGGCTAAATTATTCTCTCTCCTTGGAGATCTCCTTTATATGAGCAGAATCAAATTCAGATGTGTGGGATTCGGAGAGAGAATAGCTGTAGAAACGAATGTTCATCGTTTATGGCAAGGATGAATAAACCGCTTTATACCGGGCCTGATGTGTGCGCTTTTAATCCCAAACATTTTCCTTTTGTTGGCGTAGGAAATTGTCCTCAAACTGTCAGCATCGAGTGTTTCACAGTGTTCTCCTGTTGTTTAATTCTGCATCTCACCGCAGCTTTTTTCGTTTCCCGTGCAGTGGGTTTCAATGCTTCCAATAGTCACAGCCAGAAAAAATATGAAGTCATAACCACAGTATCTGTTTTCCCCTGTACAAAAGCTTAAGAAACATTACCCCGGGCTAATAACGTACACCCTTTGGAAAGGCCTTTTTTTAGGAATTAGCAATGAAATCATTCTCCGAGGGCCATTTAATAGGAAAAGTCACTCTCGGTTGGGTTTGGAATGCCATCAAAATTTGGGAGGGCTCAATTTACTCAAAGTACTGGTCTTGCTTGTTTTTCCAGCTAGATCTGAAAACTTTACCATCACCCTCATTTACTGTACTCCACTATAATTGCATCAATTCGGCTGTTATTTTGTCGTGTGGATGTAAATATCCTCTAAATCAGAGTAGTAGCAGAAATACAAGGGGCATTTTTACGATCCCCAGAAACGCCCCTGCTGTAATGTTTACGGATGCGTTTTCTCATTGCAGCTTGGTTTTGATTAGGTTTCAAATGACATCCGAGCCGGTGCGGGTCCAATATGATTTCTCTTTGCCGCTCAATTGTTGCACCAGGTGGCTTGAGACCTGCAGGGTGCAAGAGAGTGACCACATCTCAAGATCTCCCTCGCTCGCTCTCTCTATCTCTCTTTCTCAGCCTGGTTTCTTGCTTCCAGTACAAGGATTAAACTGATTAAATCCTACCTGCCACAGATGCACTTCCCCCCTGAGAAGACCCCCTTCTCGCAGCCTGCCTTACCTTTTCCATTCCCGCCTGGGAGAGATGGAGCGAAAACCTCGACCTGACAGACAGCCTTAAGTTGGCCGTTCAGAACTGTAAACGAATCGTTTTCTTGATTTTAATCTTTTCAGCAAGTGGATTGGATTGGATTGGGGTTGTGGATCATTCATGCCAGAATCACTCACAAACAACATTTCTTTGATGTTGCCCTATTTTGATGTTTTACAAATAAAATGTACTGTAAATATGACCTGATGGAAATGCGTTTAGGAAAACTTGTTGTGTTACATAAGAGCTGGTTGACTTTTCACTTTTTTGCTTGCTGGATAGAATATCTTTTATAGCATTTAATATGTAGCTAAAAGTTTCACTTTTTGTTTATTTCTGAATAATAGCTTACTTACTTCCAGGGCCATTTATTTCGAAGTTGATATTTAGCCGCACCATATTGGTGTTTCGCAACATCTAGTTTTTTTTATGAGGTGGGTTGTTAGCCCAATGCTCAACCCCCAACCTCTAGGACAAGGACATACATACATAAACAATGGACAATTTAGCTTACCCAATTCACCTACAGCACACTGCGCCTGAATAAAAGCAATCTTTCAAAAAGTAAAATAATTATATATGGCACATATTGTCAGGGTTCTGCCACTCCAGTCTTGTAAATTCTTGTTTTGGTGGCAGAGTCCAGACACTAGTCCCGTCATGTCTTGTATGTTGTGCCGAGCACTCGTTTTCTGTCATTGTGTCTCTGTTTGAGTGCCATCGTGACTGCGCTTCAGGCTTTGCGTGCTCCCGCTTAATGCGGGCGCGCGAGGTCCGGGCGTGCTCTAGATGCGCGCTCTTGTCCTGGTGTGTTTGTTTGTTCTGTCTGCAGCGTGGTGTTTCATTCCCAGCGTCTCAGTCTAGTTGGTTTCGGTTTCGGTTTGCGCTGGGATGAAACATGCACGTTGCATGTGTGAGTGCACGATGAGTGTTTTCATTTATCGTGTACTCGTGTCTTCTGTTGGTGTTGTGTTTAGCACGTGGTACATGTTTACATGCGCCGCGTGCTTTGTCTTGTGTGAACATGCGGTTAATGAGTTCTCTCATTGGCTGCATGTTCTAGTCTCGTTTATGTGAGCACATGGCTTGTGGTGTTTCTATGTGTCATGTGCTCTCCTGTCTATTGTGTAGTCCCACCCTCCTGGTTAACCCATTATTAGTTTATCCTGTTCACCTGTCTGTTTGTTAATTATTTCTGCTTATATTCTCCTCATGTCTGCTGTCCTGTGCCAGTTCGTCGTCTTATCTTGCCTTGTCCTGTTGTGTCCAGCCCTGCTCTTTCCTGCCAGCCCAGTCAAGTTTGTTTGTGCCTTTTTGTTAATGTTTTCCCCCTCGGGGTAGTTTGTTTTGCCTTTTGATTATTTTATAATAAACCCTCATTTTGTACTGCAATTGAGTCCTCGCTCCTTTCCCCACCCTTCAACCGTGACACATATAGACATGGCAATTGTGGTATGTACTAAAAAAAATGTATGTTTAGGGTGGAAAACAAACCCTGAAATGGCTTAATTTTGCAGCGAGTCCAATCCAATCCAGTGAAATAGCCAACTGGACTTTATCAAAGTATATGAAAATTTGTTATTATTAATTAAACAACATAAACATACTGTAGGTGTACTTTGACCAATTAGAACAAAGTTTACTTCCACATGACTTGTACTGATCAAATTTTGGAATGAGAATGATTCAGGTTTACCTTGACCTAAACTATTAAATGTTAAATTCTGTTAAGTATCCCTTTTCTTTTCCTATTTATTAACAATTAGCCTTAAAGAAACTCTTATTTTATTATTATTATTATTTTTTGAAAATAGGCATATTTTACAAATCCCCTAATTAAACGGTTTTGAATTTTTAATATTACGCTGAATAATAATATTGCTCCTGCTGCAGCCAAGGTATGGGAGCAAAGTTCCTTGATTACACTGGAGTGAGAGTATAGATCCTAGACATATCGACCTAGAAAATCCTTTTCTGAGCCAGTTTATTGAAACAAAGCGATTCGTGGTGGTATTTCCCACGTGACACTATATGTTCATGTGTAGCTGTGACATTTTTCTTATAGCTGTCTGGTTTGTTCCCAATGAGACCCACAGAAAAGTTACTAAACTTACACTTTTGACTTCAGAAGCTCTGCTTGATTCCGCTCGTTGTTCCAAAGCGTTACAGTTCAGTCATCGTGATTAATGGAGAGTGAATTTTTGGCAGTTTTTTGTTCTGTGTGCATTGAATTAATGGTAGGACTCTATTCAAGGACACGCATCCTCTGTTTTGTGCTGCAGGCTTCTTGACGCTGTCATATTTCTTTGATTCATCACAAGGTATTCATATCATATTGCTAGCGTTGTGTGCTTTGGAGGTTACTTTGGATTTGTTTCACCATTCGGGTTTAGCCTAAAATATTCAAGATTAGTATGTGGAAAACTCTTGTTAATCTTTCTTCTTGAGTTTTTCTTCTTTTTTTGGTGAAATTGTGACTTCACACTTTGTTTTTAGATGGCTTGCAACTATATTTTGAAAAAAGTCAGTAAATCCCTCTAGATTTAGATCCCTTAAGAACCCTAAATTCAGAATGAAAGTCTCCATTCGAGTCAATTTCTTGACTTATTTTTATCTCCCGGAGTGCTCCTGTGAGATAAGGTGTTGCTGGCTAACCTTTGGGAGGAGAGCGGCCTCACACAGAGCACCATTTGATTTGCCGATGTCAAATACAATCAGACGGAGCGACTCCGAATTGCTAAAGGGTGAAGGTGAGCCAAGGGCCTCTCATTCCTGCTCTGTGGGAGGGTCCAACCTCTCGCTCCATCAACACTGCAAATGTCACGCCGTCCCATCCGACAAGGCGAAGTACTGATAAGCACTCCGCTCTTGACCTACGGTCGGCCCAGAAAGGATTTGAACACTTAAGTCACACTTACAGCTGTACAAATGTCACTGCTTTAGATAATTAAATAGGAATGAACGTATCAGAAATGACTTTAATCAGAACTAACTAAATTTTAGGGGCTATTTTTGACTTGTAACTTTTTTGAAGGTGATGGATTGGGACATTTAAAGGGATAGTTCACCCAAACTGAATGTCATCGTTTACTCAACTTTCACTTGTCACAAATCTGTTTGAGTTTCCTTTTTCTGTTTAAAACAAAATAAGTGGCTGAAAAATCTGTATTTATTTTTACAACTATGGAATTTAATGGTTACAGGTTTGTAACATTTTTTTAAATAACTTATTGTAGCTTAATAAAAGAAAAAAAAGAAACTCATAAAGGCAATCACTTGAGAGGGATTAAATAATGAGATCTTTGGTTGATATATTTCTTTAAGTCAAACTTGTAAATGTACAAAAGTCACAGAATTCGATTTCACAAATCCCCAAATTAAAGGGTCACAATACACCAAAAACTTTTTTTTAGATGTTAACAGATATATATATATATATATATATATATATATATATATATATATAT
>CAIGQV010000001.1:23935406-23958055 GCA_903798115.1 Danio jaintianensis | reverse complement strand
TGTTTCTTCTGCTTCAGTGGTTAGAGTATCTAATTCTGACTGTAACACCCCTCTCTCTTTATACAGAGTAGTTGTGGGGGATCTTGAATGTTCTTGGTCTATCTAATTTATCCTTGAAATGATTTGATTGACCCACTCCTTTTTTTTTTTTTCTTCATACCTACACTATATGAAATTATTTGCCCTCTTAAAAATGCTTTCATTGTCTCCGAAAGGTTACAGTAGGTCATACCAGGTGTGCAGTTAGTTTCAAAGAAATAGTCTATCTGATTAGATACAAAGTCAACAAATGCCTCATTAGTCAGTAGTCTAGAGTTAAACCTCCACATACCCCTTGACGGTATACTATCAGGGAAGGAAAGAATCATCATTACTGTGCTATGGTCAGAAATGACTGTGCCTGTGTATGTACATGTTTTAAGTAATGATAATAATCTCTTGTCTATAAGAATAAAATCAATTCTTGAATAGGTCTGATGAGCTGCAGAGAAAAAAAGAATATTGCCTTGATGTTGGATTATTATATTTCCATGCATCCACCATACCATAAGTTTTCAGAAACTCATTAATGCATCGAGCTGATTTACTAAGAGGCCCAGATAATGCATTAGATCTGTCTAGCACTGGATGGAGTATACAATTAAAGTCACCTCCCAAGATAAGCTGATGACTGTCCAGATCTGGAAGACGCGTGATGAGGTCTTTAAAAAAATCAACATTATCCCAATTGGGTGCATATAAGTTAACCAGTAGCACTTGCTGGTTAAAGAGTTTCCCCTGGACAACAATATAGCAGCCTTCTTTATCAGCTATAACTTTTGATTCCTCAAATGCAAATGCATGTATTAATATAGCTGTGCCTCGACTTTTCCCAGTAAACTTTGAATTAAACATTTTTTGAAATCCCCCTCTTTTCAGCTTATTATGATCCTTAGGAATTAGGTGTGTTTCTTGAAGATACACAATCGTTGCTTTCTGCTTAGAGATATAGGAAAACACTTTATTTCCTTTTATCAGATGGTTAAGGCCCCGGCAGTTCCAACTTAGAAGTACAATATCACCCCTCTTTACCATTTATCATTACTTTTGTTTGTAACATAATGCATGCTCCCAGGGTGTGAGTTGACGAGGGAGGGGGATGATAATAATAAAGTGGAAAAAAAACACAAAAAAAACACAGAACAACTTAACTCCTATACGCTGGCCTCTAATGGAGGCTGCTATACTTCCAGGTAACATCCTCATAACTAACCATACTGACTTAAACTCCTACTGAACTATGATGGAATAACATTAAAACAAACTGCGTTTCATTTGCTGACAGAGAATAAATGTAAAGACCAGAGATAAAAAGCATGCATCTCTATATTATTACTGTCAATCAGTTTCTTTTTCGTTTCTTTTTTCTTTTTAGACGTTGATCGACATAGTCAATGAAAGGAAATCAGATAAGTCCAAATGACATAGATACCACCAAAAGTCAATGCTCAACTCACCAAGCATTAGTTAGCAATTTACTGAAGTCGCAGCGTTTGCAATACATTAAGGCTTCAGGGTGTCTCTCACAAAGTCCATAGCCTGCTTTGCGTCTTTGAAGCTCCGCGTTCCTCCATCTTTTGTGGTGATTCTCAACTCGGCAGGGTAGAACAGACCATAACGTACACCTTCACAACATCTGAGTATGCCACGAACCTCATTGAAAGCTGACCGCTGTCTCATGACTCTTTGGGTATAGTCAGGCTGGAGATGTATCTTGTCTCCATCGGATGTGACAATCTCCCTTCTCTGCGCGGCTTTCTTAAGCAGTAATTCTCTCTCCTGGAAATAGTGACACTACACTATAATTACCCTTGCTGGATGTCCGTCTTCTGGTCACACTCTCAGAGTTCTGTGTGCCTGATCTAATACAGGGGCCTTATCCAGCTGCAGCGAGTTTTTAAGCAGCTCAGAAATGAAATCAGGGATATGCTTTCCTTCTTCCCGTCTCTCCTTTACACCCGTGATGCGTAAATTACAGCTATGAGATGTAGCTTCCAAATCCTCGTTTTTTGCTTCAAGTGTAGTGACGTCTTTTTTAAGTTTTGCAACTTCTTGGTGTAGAGTACTCACTGCATCCGATTGCCCATTCACAGCTTCTTCCAGTGAGAGCACCTTTGTCTCGAGTGTCGTTATTCTCGTGCTAGCCTGCCCCATCACAATAGCGAAATCTTCTCTTAGTTGCTCACATTGAGTTTTAATCTCAGTGGCCTGAGCTTCTGCTTTTTCGTCCATTTTCATGAGTAGCTCTGTTTTAAGTACTCTTATTTCCCGGAGGACAAGCTCTTGGTTAGTTTCCATTCTGCTTTCCACTGTTCCCCCCTTCGTGTTTTCCGCCATCTTATCGATTTTGCTGCGTGTGCCAGGCATAGCCAATTAAGCTCCAGAAAGTCAGAATACAGGAAAACTCTGTTGTTTTACTCTGCTGTTTTAATTACGTGAATTCACCACAATCTGGCCGAGAATGCGTTTGTGATTAAAAAATATGTGCAGTTCAGTATGGAGATCAGTCAAACACGTCTTCACGTTGCTGACCAAACCAGAAGCCTCACAAAATTCACTTTTAAAGCACTGGAAAACTGTCCAATTACTTTCTTTGCACACTTTTTCTATTGTTCCATCATTTAAAACACCCAGCAAAATGCTTCATATGACAAATTTAGCTCAAAAAACGTGCTTGTGCTATTTTTCATTGATATATTTAATACAATGCGGTGACACTCAAACATTTTTGGGTGCTGCTGAAGCATCCAAATATTTTCTGGCCGGAGTACATGGCAGTTTTATTAATGGTGCTAAAGTCTGTTGGCCGTTTGCTCAAAGAGGAAACCTTTGAGAGACAAGTGCCTCTGCCAGCTGCTGCCCAGGCCTTTCATTTCTGCAATCGGGCTCGAAGGCACGTGGCTAGATGATGAAACAGAGTTGAAAGAGAAACTCGGGTCAAGGCTGATTTGAGTATCATTTTTTTAGCTTCTCCATTTCAGACTCTGTTCTCAGTGAGGACAAATATGCCGTTCTTGTCCACAGAAGGTCTTTGGCTTGTGCTGCGAGCTTTGATTATAGACTTTTCAATCACTCTCTGTTGAATGCTAGTCATTCACCTAGACTGACCTTTGACCGTTATCCTTAGTAGACTGGTAGACCTGAACTTGCTATCAGAAGTGGCAAGTGATGGTTTCTTTTGTGTGCTTCTGTGATTTGTGAAAGCTTTGAAACTCAAAATCTGTCGACCCAGATATCGTCTGATGCCCACGGGCCGCTCACAGGCCGCTCGCTGACCGTCTGATGCACAGTGCAAACACAAAAAAAGCAAGAGAAAGATGACATCGCATGATATTCTGATATGCTGGAAGTCATAGGGAACAGATCCACCTGGAAAGTCCTGTTTACAGGGAATATGATTCTCTTTAGTATGGAAGCTTGCCTTTTTATGTCACAATTCTGCCTTTTTCCTTTTTCTGCAATTCTGGCATTTTCAATTCTGACTTTTCCTAAGAATACTGTGAGATATTAAATTGCAGTTGCATGTATAAAGTAAGAAGTGTGAATTAAAAGCGTGCAATTCTGAATTTCTTTCCTCAGAATTCCAAGATATACTTGGGGGAAAAAAGTATTTTTCTCTTCAGAATTAGAGAATTGCAAATTTATATCTCTATTCTGAGGGATGAAGTCAGAATTGTGTGTGTACATGTTGAACCTGAATTGTGGTTTTATGCATGTATATCATCTCTATTTAGGGAAGACAGAAATTGTGTATTTTTGTAAATGTCCTGTTTTCTTTTATTTTTCGCCTGTACATTGTTTCTGTGGCAGTACATAAACCCTCAGATAAACAGCAATCAATGAACACAATCAATCAATCAACCAATCAATTACCCAATTAATCAATAAATCCACAGTGTACACATGTAAAGTAAGCGCACAGAAACCGTGAAGTGCGCAGCCGCGGAGGTGTGACAAACATCATCCCCTGTGAGCACGGTTAAGATGTGAGGAGACGTCTGATAACCAAGATGAGCCAGTAACCGCGAAAAACGCCCGACTTGAGCAGGATTTTGGGCAGCTTTCTAGCGCACACTATCATAGCGGTAAAATATGTGTATGAGCAGGACTCTGACAGTGTAATAAAGCTTAACGTTATGGCCTTTGTCTTTCGTGCGTTATGTTATGAATAACTTCACATGAATCTGTGTGCTGAGGACGTATGCATTATTTCTGCACTAAAATTATCTGTTATTGTTAAATTCTTACTAGAACGTGCAGTGATCAATGTGTTGGCTGCATTTATGTAGCAGTAAAATTAGCCCGGGTGCTAATGTTGCATCATTAACAAAATGAAAGTGTTGACAATGCATTTGTTTTGCACTAAAATTAGTCATTGGTAATGTTGCATTGTTTTTGCAATGTGTTATGAGTTGTCAAACAGCATGTGTATATATTTCCTGCAAATAAATCGCAAATTGTGTCATGTTGCAAAACATTTGCATCTTGTGTTTTATTGATGACATCACCAGCGACTAGTCGACATTGACTCGACTTTGATTACATAAAAGTCGACTTCCAAAAATCTAAAGTCGTTTGGGGCAGCGTACAATGGGTAGTGCTGTCGCCTCACAGCAAGAAGGTCGCTGGTTCGAGCATCGGATGGGTCAGTTGGCATTTCTGTGTGGAGTTTGCGTGTTCTCTTCGTGTTCGTGTGGGATCCCTCTGGGTGCTTCGGTTGCCCCCACAGTCCAAACACATGTGCTTTAGATGAATTGGGTAAGCAAAATTGTCCGTAGTGTATATGTGTGAATTGGAGTGTATGGGTGTTTCCCAGTTATGGGTTGCAGCTGGAAAGGCATCCGCTGCGTAAAACACATGCTGGATAAATTGGCGGCTCATTCCGCTGTGGCGACCCCAGATTAATAAAGGGACTAAGCCGAAAAGAAAATGAATGACTATATATATATATATATATATATATATATATATATATATAGTAGTTAACTTTTGAAGTGAATCAAAAATTACATAAAATGACAAAAATGTCCTAAGACAAGAATGGGTGTTGTTTTATAGTTTTAGGACAAATTTGATGAAAGGTGATAATCCACTTCAAATGTTGACTACTATATAGATAGATAATTTATTAAGTTATTAAGCAGATAATAGCTGCTTAATAACAAATTGGCGTTTCAGAACTCTATAACAATAAACCACAAGGCAAAATGCCATCATAAAAGGGGAGAAGGATATGTTTATAAAGGAACCTGAAGAGCACCCGTGGAAACATTTTCAGCTTAGCTGAAGGAGGATGAAAACACAAGCAGCTCTTTGTGTGGTTGTTAAAAAACCCTGTTGTTTACCCAGCCGAAGTGTTCAGTTTTGGACTATATACTGAAATTGATTCTAACCTTTCATTTACCTTTACTAATGACATGCAGCTAACAGGCTTTCAGGGGTGCAACTGATTTTTTTTTTTAGCATTGTTATGAGCTAACCTTAGAAACAGCTGACCGGTGTGATCATTACCAGCATCAGCAACTGAATGCGATGGATGGCTGATTGGAGAGTGTTTGGTGATGTTGTTGAGGTTAATTACTATGACAACAAAACGGATGCATAGCAAACCAGCATTTTTATTAATAGATTTTACCCCATTTTACCTCCAAATGAAAACATGCCCTATGTCAGATTGCATTGCTATCAGCATGAGCAAAGCGAAATAGAATTGGAAAAAGGGAAATCAATAGTGTTTCTCTTTCCCTTGTCTATTACCAGAGTGAATGCAAATCCTGATATGGCCATGTTTAAATCACATACCCAGAAAGCAGGTAAATTACACAGAAGTCCAGCTCTCTTCACAACATGCACTCTGGCTGTCACCAGCGTTTCCCAGGTAACAGTCATTACTTCCACCGGTTTCATTCTCTGGATGCTGATGTGCTTGAAGAGATGTTGCTTTTGAATCTATATGAATGACACATACATTCAGGGCTCTAAAATGCCTGATCACTGTTGGTAAAAAAAAAAAAAAGAATTCAAGATCACACCAGAAACTCCCTGAAGATCATTTTCTCCAACAGAATAAAGATAATGTTTTTGTCTTTTAAACTTTTAATGAACCAATGTTTCTGGACATGGCAATACCAATCATTTATAAGGATTTTCTGGTCATATTTTGACCACCCTCATTAGAATTCACTAATTGAATGGGTTTGGCAGAATGTCTATTCAGTAGTAAGCGCCCACTGCTATGACTGGCTAACAGTTTGTATATTATTATTATTATTATTATTATTATTATTATTATTATTATTATTATTATTATTATTATAACAGTTTGTATATATTTTTTACATTTTTAAAACCCACTGATTTAAATATTTGCATCTATCTTTACATCTTTCATATATAGACTCTGCTGTGATTTATAAATGCATAAATACAATACATACACTCTCAGAAATAAAGTTCACTAGGGAATTACCTTTTCAAAAGGTACATTTTTGTACTTGTTAGGTAGTAATATGCAGCTTTAAGGCACCAAATCGGAGTCTTTATGAACATGTACAGTACAAAAATCGCAATGACAACTTTTGTACCTTTAATTCTGAGAGTGTATCAAAAAGTCTGTATTTACAGACAAAGCAACCGCATAAAAAATCATTTAAAAAAGTTATTCACACTTGTGTGATGCAACATTGCTCTCAAATTCAATATAGTCACCAAAACATTTTATTTCTTTCAATCTTTCTGAAAATCCAGCATTGATTTTTGCAGTGTTTGTAAATGAATCCATGGTAAAAGGTGAACAAAAGGACTAAATTCCTGTCTGAAACCTATTTAAAAAATTGTTTGTGCATTTTGTTGAAAAAACACCACCAACCTGATTTCACCAAGTAGGACATGTTCCTGGATGAACATCTATGTTGATCCTGAAACAACATTCCAATCAGCCAATCAGAATTAAGGGATATGTTTACCGTTTATTACATTACATTAAGGCTCTGGTTAGGTTTATGCACTTCTACATGATTGTTATCCAACTATTATTCCCCTCTGATTTTGGGAATAATTTACAGTTATGGTTGGGTTTAGGGTAGGGAATAGGTATGGATTACATTTTCAAACAAAAGTCATGTTACAGGATCAACATAGATGTTAATCCAGGATCGCATCATACTTGGCAAAATCATGACATGCAAAAAAACACTGATGTAGAAGCAGCCATTGAGCCAGCCATGGCATAATAAAGTGTCACATTCCACAACTGAATGTTTGGCTGATTGCAATGGTCTTTTGTTTAGCTGTTTCTTTCTAGTTACTAGTTAGGGTTAGGATTAGTTAACCCTAGTTATACTAGTCAATATAGGAAATGGTAAAGTGAATCATTCACTGGAAAAACATATGCTGGATAAGTTGGCGGTTCATTCCGTTGTGGCAACCCCTGATTAATAAAGGGACTAAGCCGAAAAGAAAATGAATGAATGAATGTACCACTTGTCGATATGTTTTATATTTCCATGTACTTTTTCTATAGTGTAGATCATAAATCATCACTGGCTCCATGCTGCTGTTTTCTCCCATGCTCTGCACGCTCTTCATAACACCTGTTCTGGCCAAACACAGCTCTTTGGCTGCAGAGTGCACAATGAAGAACAGTAATTACCGCAGCCCTTTTCACACACACACTTTATCCTGTCATCGGTTTTAATGATTGGCCCTGACCACAGTCTTCAAACCACTGGCATGTCTGCCCTGCAACACAGCTCTGTCTGTTTGTAATGGTCTTCTACTATTGTTCCCTGCAATTTAGCCTGACGCTTGAGGTAGAGTATAAGAGTGTTCAAATAAATAGAGAACGACCACAGAAAGAACTGTTAGGGAAATACATTAACTTTGTTTTTTGATGCATGGCATACATTGCTTTTAAAAGCCAATTTGAACTTACCATGCAGTGTTTACATCCACTTTGGATTTACACTTTTTGATACGTGACATCCATCATTTGAAAAAGCCATTTTAAAAGGCTTTAATAGTGCAAAATTGCATCAATTAGAGTGAAAAAGTGTGTCAGTTGGAGTGACGAAGAGACTGTTTCGTTCTAGTCAATTCAGGGGAAACATTGATAGCAGCGCAGTGTAAAAGTCTTTATATAAATGTGTTGCGTGTGCTCATCTAATCAATGACACAGTAAATATGCAAATGAGGAGGAATCCATAATTTGGATTAATGCAAACTAGGATTAATTGTTAGCCCTACATTCCAAGATATTCCTGACTACAGTTTACCCGTGGTTTATTATCCATAGTTAACAAATTCAAGTGTGAAAAGCTCTATTTAGAGTAGGTACTGCTTTTAACCATAAACAAATTGAAAAACATACATCTAAAACTATCTTAAAATAAGAAATTAACTTACAACACTATTTACAAAGTTTCAGCGTGTACAAAGCAAAATCACAATTAAAGTCACAGAATATTTTCAGGCAAACATGAATTGTATTAATCCAGAACAAGAATTTTATATTACAATAATACACACTAAAACATATCCATTCCTTGGCAGTTTGTGGGTCCTTCACTGGGCCTTTTCCCCTTCGCAAAGAAACTTTTTTAAAGATGTCTGTTTCTTACTCATTTTGCTAGCTTGTGGGTTAAATTTTGGAGCTCAAGTGACTGAGATGTAACCGAGAGAGTACAGTCATTTTTCAAAATCAAAGTTCATTCAGACTAGGATAGTAAATACAATGGAAATAATTAATGATTTCTTGTACGGCCCAGTACCAATTGATCTACGGACCGATAGCATTCTACTGCCTGGGGGTTGGGGACCACTGACATAGGCAACTTAAAAAAGTTATTTTATTACCTCTCTAGTTATGTTCTAACAAATATGCTACTTATGTTATCATGTTGTCATTGTCAATGTGATCTATGACTATTGCCATTCACATGTCATTTCCTGTGCCCTCATGGAAAAATCATGGGAAGTAGTAGGTCAACCATGTACCTTTTGCCTACAATATGAATGCTCTGAATTTAAGAATACTACTTGACCCACATACTGTTTTCGCCAACTATATAGAAGGAAAGAAGGCATTATTGGAGAGTGTTTTTATTGTTTGACTACATATAACTGGCTGGCAAGCGTGATAATACACAAAGCACCTCTGAAATACTGTCTTTTATTACAGTGGCCAGATGTGCAGGCCTCTTAAAATGAATCATTTTGGCAGAAACACATATCAGTAATGATTATAGAAAAAAACGTAAGAAAAAAAGAATCACTCAGAGTATTTTCCTTTGCGATTAAACAATTCATGCATTAAAGCGGTTAAACGAATACAGTGAGTCAAAACCTAACTGATGAGGATGATCATTACCCATCTGAATCTGTGCATCTCTGATGGTTTCATTAAGCTTTGAAATATGCAGCGTTTTGCCTCGTCTGAACCATGAAAATGCAGTTGTTTTATTGAAACTGAATGTTCTGGTCGGGCCACAGAGCTTCAAATCACGGCTATGAATTTTGATGCCAGTCAGAGGGCCAAGTTCAGTTATTGCATGTGGTTCTCATTAAACTCAGCAAATGGGAATAAAATAAGTCTGTTTCAGCGCTCAGATGTACAGGTGGAGAGGGAGACATCTGTCTAGTGATGGAGTGTGTGTGCATTTGTAATATAGCAAAGTGGACTTGTTCTGGCTTGTACATTGCAATTAGAGAGCTTTTGAAAAGAATGTGTCTTTTACACAGAAATGGAGGGATTTGACAGCCCTTTTTTTAACATGTCGTTTTCATCTCCATAATTTGAATTGGTTTTACATGCATGAATGCAGTTTTACAAAACCAAATAGTATTTGTTAGGCAACCACAGAACATACTACAGGATGCCTCATAGAGTCAACTTGTTGATGCTACAATAATAGGTAACAAACTGAAAAAAAAAAAGATTTTCTTACTGTTTGTCTTGTTTCTAGTCCAAATATCTAGAAATACTTAAATCAAGAAGCATTTTCTAGACAAGCATAAATATTTTCTTTTGTTCAGGAATAATAAGTCAAATTAATGTAATGTAATGTAATGTAATGTAATGTGGATTTACATAGCGCATTTATTGTGTATGGCCATACACCCAAAGCGCTTCACAATCATGAGAGGGGTCTTTCCACACCCCCACCAGTGTGCAGCATCCACTTGGATGATGCGATGACAGCCACAGGACAACGGCGCCAGTGCACTCACCACACACCAGCTATAGGTGGAGTGGAGAGACAGTGACAATTCGGTGGATGGGGATGATTGAGAGGCCATGGTGGGTAAGGGCCGATGGAGGGAATTTGGCCAGGACACCGAGGTTACACCCCTACTCTTTACGAGAAGTGCCATGGGATTTATTTAATTTTTTTAAAGACCACAGAGAGTCAGGACCTCAGTTTAACGTCTCAACCGAAAGATGGTGCTCACTGACCTCCTCACTTTACTGGGGCATTAGAACTCACACAGACCGCAGATGCAGCGCCCCTTTGTTCGTCTCACTAACACCACTTCCAACAGCAACCTGGTTTGAAACAAGACAAAACTTTAAGTCAGAAAAGCATTTTTTGCAGTGCAGTCCATCGGAAATCTTGCCAAACAATGGTGTGAAATCAATGAGGTTCAAAAGATAAAAGACTAATGTTTGGGGAGGTCTTTATATATGTGTAAGGTGCATAGTAGGACCAATCACCACCTCCATCTAACAGAGGCCACACCCATCAGGAACACAAACAGATCATGTTTAAATAATTCATGGATGTCTGTTTCAGCACTCAGATGTACAGGAATAGAGGGAGACATCTGTCTAGTGATGGAGTGTGTGCATTTAATATGTGGACTTGTGCATTGCACTTAGTGAGGATTTAAAAAGAATGAGCCTTTTACACGTAAATGGAGTGATTTGACAGCCCGTTTTTTTTAACACACTGTAACAATAACCATTTTATTTTCATCTGCATAATTTGAATTGGTTTTACAAGCATGCATGCAGTTTTTACGCAACCAAATAATATTTGTTAGGCAGCCACAAAAGCACACTACAAGATGCCTCATTGAGTCCACTTATTGGATGACATCTGAAAAGAAATCCCAAAAGCATTACTTGAACTCTGCCACGCTCTTTTTTCCATTAACTTACACTGACGGCCATTGATTGGTTGATTATTTATTTAATTTTTATTTTTGTACTTTTGGGCAGACCAAATGACAAGGAAAAAAGCACATTTGCGGCTTGTTTTTTTTTTTCTGCAAAAAGCACAAATGTGCCACACTAGCTTATGATTAAAGCAGCTTTAGTGTGCATTATACCTCCTGGGGTGCCGTGCAGCAGCTTTAGATGTTCCCGTATCCCCTGCCATGCTAAAAGCATGTTTGCTTTACTGCTGCCATCATTTTAGGAGCATTACAAGGATTTGTTAACCATTACATATAGAAATTGGAGACTCGGCCTGCAGGCGACACGGCCTGCATTTATTTATTTATTTATTTATTTATTTTTTGTCCATACGCAGGCTGGTTTTGTTACACATCTTGACTCCTTGATTCTTACCAAGAAGGATCTTGGATCTTTTAATTGTGCAGCGAACTGGAAATGACCCTTTTCTTTTGGTCACATACATGATTAGATATCTCTTCATGGCACATTAGTCTAGATCCTTCTTCATTACACGTCCGATTGGAGCTGTCATTTTGTCATATAAATGGACATGGTACTGCTCTCGCTGATCAAAGCGTATTATAGGACAATTTATTCAGTGGTTTTGCACTAACGTTACCAGTCGCTTCTATTGTACGTGATCCAGATCTCCAGTCAGGATGAGTAATTTTGAGTGAATGAAAAGAGACCAAGTAACTAATTGTACAGAATTAAAAAATGATTTAAATGAGCGATCTGACTTGTAACAAATGTGCATGCTGGAATGACAAGAAGTCATTTAGCAGCCATTGAGATTTAAAGTCTTTAATTGGAGACTTGCTAAATATTGGAAATATTCATGGATGTGTCCCTGACTGAGCTCGAATCGGCTGTCAGTGCTCAAGCCATGATCATTATTCATTACCCAACACCATTTCACGCCAACCATTGATACAAATAGGGCTCTTCATGTAAGAAGAAGTGACTTACAATTGATTTTATGCAGTGTTACAGTATGTATGTTTACAGTACTTACATTTTTAATTATTTTCAATTCTCAGTTTTTATTTCCATTTTAGTAATGTTGGTATGTGATTTAGTTTAGTTTTTGTTATATTTGAAGTCAAAATTATTTGTCCTCCTATGAATTTTTTTTTCTTTTTCAAATATTTCCCAAATTATGTTTTAACAGAGCAAGGGAATTTCTTACACTATATATTTTTTTTCTGGATAAAGTGTTTGTTTGGTTGGAATAAACAGTTTTAATTTTTTTATATATATTCTTCAATATTATTAGCCCCCTTAAGATTTTTTTTTATTGGCTACAGGATAAACTAATGTAGTCTAATGACTTGCCTAGTAAACCTAATTAACCTAATTAAATGTTTAAATTACACTAAGCTGAAAATTTTTATCTTAAATTATCCAAAATAATTAGTAAAATATTATGTACTGTCATAATGGCAAAGGCAAAAGGGACTAGTTATTAGAAATGTTATATATATATATACATATATATAAATATATATATATATATAATAACTGTTTTAATAATATTCATTTTAATCCAGAATTTCTGTATTTATTTCATCCTTATTTCAGTTCATTTATTAATTCATTTTCTTTTCGGCTTAGTCCCTTTATTAATCTGGGGTCGCCACAGCGGAATGAACCGCCAACTTATCCAGCATATGTTTTACGCAGTGGATGCCTTTCCAGCTGCAACCCATCACAGCCATACACATGCACTACGGACAATTTTAGCTCACCCAATTTACCTATACCACATGTTTTTGGACTTGTGGGGAAAACCGGAGCACCCAGAGATAACCCACACGAACACAGGGAGAACATGCAAACTCCACAAATGCCAACTGACCCAGCTCGGGCTCGAACCAGCGACCTTCTTGCTGTAAGGCAATTGTCCCCCCCCCCCCCCCCCTTATTTCAGTTGATGAAAGTTATTTTTAATCTTTTACATTTTTCATTTAGTTCTGGTTTTAACAGCACTAGTTTGATATATAATAAAACAATAGATTCTAACTATCAAATACATAGTAACTACAAATAATCAAAAAGGAAAATGTTTCTTTTTTTTAATTATATTTTTCAGCATAATATTTTAAGGATGAAATAAGCGTATTATAATCGAAATTTTCTTAAACAGATATTTGTATTAATCTTGTTGACGTTATTTTATGATTGGCTCCTCATCAAACAATGCGCCTATGACGTCTTAAAGAGATAGTTTACCCAAAAATGAATACCAGAAGCTGTCTTGATCTGTTTCTGATCTGTTTCTCATCATCTATCAACCTCTCTCTCTCTCTTCTCTATCACTTTTGTGCCAGTCTTTCTCCCTGGAGCGTTCAGGTATTCAGCTTCTTTGTCCAATGAAGTTGAGTTAGTTTAATTTCCACTGATGGCTGCCGCTCTCCATCATATCTACTCTTGTTCTCCTCATTTATGCATATTTTGTCCCCGAAGTTTTGTCTTGACTTCTTTTTCCTCTCCAGGAAGTTCCTGTCACAGCAACACACTCCCCACGCTGGTCCGGACTCCGTCTCTAATGATGCAGTCCGGTCTGGACTTGAAGCCTTTCATGACCTTCCCCATGGAGAGCTCCTCTCCGGTCGGCCTGTTCCCTAATTTCAATACGGTAAGCAAGCCTGCTTTCATCTCTCTCCTCTTGGCCGTCTGCCTCTTTAATGTTGGCCTCGTTCCTGTGTGGGTTGACACTGATGGAATTAAAACCTCCTCTGAAGGATTGGAAAAAAAAACACTGAGAGATGATAATGTTCTTTGTTACGTCTATCCATCTTTCTCCTGGAGCCCACAATGCTTTGAGGCAAATATAAGAGTAACTTCTGTTAAACAATCTGAACTTTTTTTTTTAAATCAAGTGTCATTGTTCTCACATTTCATCAATATTACAAGAAAACTGATTAGAATTAACAAATTACTTTCAGAAGACCACAAATAACAACAAAAACTCTCAAAACCGATGAATATAACTGTACTGTAGAGAATACAAAGAAAAACATAATCATCTGGAAGAACAAAACACTGAACTCAAAAGAGCTTTGGCTACAGATATGCTTGATACTAATCTCACATTAAAATACCAAGAGTAATGTTATTTTCATAATGGATCAAAATAAAGCACAAATCTAAATGTAATTCTTAGTCAGTTTTCACTACATGGACTCACAACCTTAAAGGGATAGTTCACCCAAAAAATTAAAATGATGTCATTGTTTACTCACTTTATTTGTTTAAAGCATTTATGAGTTTCTTCCTTCTGTTGAACACAAGAGGAGATATTTGGAAGAAAGCTGGAAACCTGTAACCATTGACTTCCATAGTAATAGTTTTTCCTACTATGAAAGTTAATGGTTACAGGTTTTCAGCATTCTTCAAAATATCTTCTTTAGTGTTCAACAGAACCTCAGAACCTTCAGAATTTCATTGAAACCCTCAAAGTACACAGTGAGTACATTTTAATTTTTGACTGAACTATCCCTTTAACATTTGAAGTGATTTGTTTACTTTTTTGAATCAATGATCCTGAAACTGGAAGTGTAACTCATAAGATGGATATCGTCCTTCACAGACTGCAGCTTGTGTGTGTGTTTGTTTGGAAGATGGTCCAGTATAACTGTGTGCTAGCGGCTGTTTTCAATGCCATAGTACACTGGAGGGTCGCCCAAAGCTAAGCTATGAGGGAAGGGAAGGGAAAAAAACTGTGCTGAATGACAAAAATGTAACTCTCCTTATAGTCCTGCATGGTTTGGACAGCAAAATAAACTGGCATCAAAGTAATCACAGTGGCAGAAAAGACATTTATTTTGTTACTAAATATTTTATTTTAAATGCAGGTTGTTGTTGTTGTTGTTGTTGTTGTTGTTGTTGTTGTCATGTGTTATGCATTCACCAAATCATGGGATA
Organism: Danio jaintianensis; assembly: GCA_903798115.1. Lineage (NCBI taxonomy): Eukaryota > Metazoa > Chordata > Actinopteri > Cypriniformes > Danionidae > Danio > Danio jaintianensis. Next base: position 23,942,913 of record CAIGQV010000001.1, on the reverse strand, counting down.
AACTTGCTGGATTGTGCCTGGTGGTTGGTTTTTGTATTGAGATTGGCTTCTTATAGTAGAAGAAATATTATAAAGTGTGTGTTTTCAGGCCTGTTGGAGTAAATAAACATTTAAATGTGAATCCGGTGTGTATTGGGTTGTTGTTTTCGCTTAGTCGACTACTGGATCAACTTTGGTTTCTGGTTTGAGTTTGAACATCCTTAATTAATGATTCTTTCCATTCCTAGCACAGTGTGGCCAATAAATCGCAAAGGCATCACTGGCAAGTTTGTCATTTGACAGAAGTTCTGGTGTTTCATTTTTATGTTCTGTCTTTTGTTTTGTAGAGCTGATATTTAAACAGTAGTATTGTCAGATGTTCAGTTTATCATAATAACAGTGTTTTTGCACTAGTATTATATAAGTAAAGACTTCTAAAATTCAAGTTATTTTACAAATGATATGAACAAAAACACTTTACATTATAACACACTATATATATATAAATAAATATAATATAAATATATATAAATACAAAACCGGCGGTTCATTCCGCTGTGGCGACCCCAGATTAATAAAGGGACTAAGCCGAAAAGAAAATTAATGAATGAATAGATACAAAACCCTTCTGCCTGCTTAAAATAAACAGAAAAAGCAAGCACTGGGGATTTGTTATTCTTACTGTTGTACCGTACCCATATTGAACCGTGGCCCAAAACAAAGGTACCGAACCGTAACTTCAGTGTATCGTTACACCTTTAATATACTGTATGTATTGTTTATTCGTAGAAAGAAACTCAAACAGGTTTGGATCAAGCTGAGGACGAGTAAATGAAAGAATTAAAATTCTTGGGTGAACTTTCACTTTAAACATTTGATCTTTGTTGAAGTTGACTTTATAAAGGGTTTATTTTTACTATATTCTTATTATGCTAAATAAGTCATATGAGCAATTACATGCAAATGTCAACCTTGTCATGAAAAAAAATTAAGTTTTCACCAAAATAGCGTAATCGTTTCTACGTTTTTTGTGTAAGCAAGTATTTTACAGTACTATAAAAATGTCTCTGTCAATGTTTTCAAACAATTATATTTGATTTACTTTTTCCTCATAAATGCAAAAATTTAAAATAAAGTAAAATCAGTAATTTTTGTTCTATAGAGAGCCAACTCTTATCCTTTTGATTAGCATTGTTTCTTTTGGGTTGTGCAGTTTAATTCACAGAATTTCTACAAAGTATGTTGAATACTGTAAACTCACTAACTTTTTTGGTCACATCCATAACGCATGTTTATTTTCCTCATTTAAAGCCTAAAAAATGTTTACAGATTGATGTTTTTCTGATCGCATAACTCTGTGGTGAGTTGTTTTGAAAAATATAAACAAACGTTTCAATATAATGTTAACATATACTTTTTATGTGAATTTATGTTTTGAATTTGTACTGCTAAAATTTCACATTCGTAACGCTGGAATTGCTCATGTGCCATATTTATCCAATAAAGCTGTAAATATAAATGCAATGAAAACATGTTAAACAAAACCTCACGAAAACTTCAAAATATCATTAAGAGCATAAACCATTGTTGTGCTGGCCAGTGACTCTGTTGTAGATTTATTAAAGCTTGTACGTTTTAGGGGGCAGACCAAAGTTATCATGTGCTATATACAGTAGGCAACACACAATTGAGTCATTTTTTGAATTAGTACGGTTTATGTAGCAAACACAGTTAGTATTTCTGAAAATGTACAAGAAAAGTCCACTGATGCGTGACCAGTGCAAACCCATGTGCAGTTCTCCTCTGTGAGCGTCAGCAGTGTGCATCTGAGGGAAAGAGAGCAGTCGTGTCCACCCTCACGCATCGATTCCAGCCCCCAAAATGAGACGGAGCAAAATCGATTTGTGCTTTTATCTCCCCCAACCCAGACTGCAATGAAGGGAGACGGAGAGAGAGAAGAGAGGCTGATGGGATCTGAAACAGAAAGAAAGTCAGTCTGAATTTGGGACTTGTTTAACCGCCACGGTTTTATTCCGCTTTCCCCTTCTTTCTTTTCACTTTCTCCCTTTGTCTCTTTCACTTTCTTTTCACTCCTCCCGCTGTCTGCCGTGCACTGTCCTACCGTGACTCAAAGTGACAGCGCTCTTTAATTCGGTCAGTGAAGGGCAGTGTGACACCATGGTGTTATGCCATTTAGAATTAAAGTATACTGGCTTTTAAATTTATGATCAGTTCCTGAATTCAGTTTGATTTCAGTTTCGGAACAGGGTGCAGAATTGCTGTATTGTAGAAGTACAGCTTTTAGTAAGCCTTGTGCTTTTGAACATTTATAAAAAATTAAAAAAAAAAGGTTTTATTGGCCCAGCTAGTTTTTAAATGCAGTACAGTAGTTTAAAATAGAGATCACGATTCTGCTATGATTCAATATGTAATTTGTCAGAGGTTCTGACACAATAATCTTTGCTGCAGTCTATTTAAAATAGTTTAATAACCTGAATGATGAATGAATGAATGAAAAAAAAAAAAAAGGATTCAATGACTCACTCGTGAATACTTGTTTCATTACTGGTTTAATTTGCTTTTATAATTCAATTCAATGACATATTTTTAAGCTAGTCTTTTAATTCAAGATTGCAGTATTTTTAACAATTAATTGTGTAGTTGTATTATACTATACATACAGCTTCTTATTAAATCAACATTTTTGCCATGATTGATAGAAAATGGCCACTGAAATATAATTTGGTGTAACAATACAGTAGTTTATATCAAAAAAATCTTTATTTAGAGCATATTTAGAGCAAGAATCATTCAATGCATAGGTCTCAAACTCAATTCCTGGAGGGCCACAGCTCTGCACAGTTTTGCTCCAACCCTAATCAAACATATCTGATCCAGGTTCAAAAGAGTCTTGAACACCTTCATTAGTTGGATCAGCTGTGTTTGATCAGGGTTGGAGCAAAACTGTGCAGAGCTGCGGCCCTCCAGGAATTGAGTTTGAGATCTATGATTTAATGACTTAATGACTTTAATGACTAAAAGATGCATTAATAGTTTTTTTTTGTGTTTTTTTTATGCTTTGCCACAATCCTACAAACCACTATAAAAATTATTTTATACGTTTCCGTAAGTACAGTTTATTATGTTTCATTTTTACAGATATTGATCTGTTGCACTAAATGATGATGTGACATTTTCATCCATATTCTGACATTTTTCATTCATTCATTCATTCATTCATTCATTCATTCATTTTCCTTCGGCTTAGTCACTTTATTCATCAGGGGTCGCCACAGCGGAATGGACCGCCAACTTATCCAGCATATGTTTTACACAGCGGATGCCCTTCCAGCTGCAACCCGGTACTGGGAAACATCCATACACACTCATTCACACAGACACTCACAATTTAGTTTATTCAATTCCCCTATACCGCATGTCTTTGGACTGTGGGGGAAACCGGTGCACCCGGAGAAAACCCACGCCAACACGGGGAGAACACGCAAACTCCACACAGAAATGGCAACTGGCCCAGCCAGGACTCGAACCAGAGACCTTCTTGCTGTGCGGCGACAGTGCTAACCACTGAGCCACCGTGTCACCCTCTGACATTTTTGTTTTCACTAAAGTTATTTAAAATATTTAAGTAAACATTTTACTTGCATTTAATATTTAAAGGGATAGTTCACCCAAACATAATATTTAACTTTTTTTTTTCTCCCTCATATGGATTTAAATAAGTTTCTTTCTTCTGTTGAACACAAAAGAAGATATTTTTAGAAATGCTGGTAGCTGGCACCCATTGACTTTCATAATTGTTTTCCCTACAATGGATGTTAATGGTTGCCAGGAACCAGCATTCTTCAAAATATCTTCTTTTGTGTTCAACAGACGGAAGAAACTAGGTTTTGAACATACAGACAAGCCTGGAATTATTCATACCCCTGACATAAAAAATTTTTTCAAATGTAAATAAAAGCTACAGAATATATATTTTTTCCACAATGATGCCTCTTGTACATCATCTTATCATCTTTTGGTAGAAGCCTGTGTAATTTCCGGTCAAAAATCCCCCCGAAAAACTGCTGGTTGAATAAAAGTAACTTTCAGTCAGAATTTGTATATGTATATTTTGAGTAAATGATGTCAGAATTTTTAGTTTTGGGTGAACAATCTTTTTAAAAAGACACTTTACTTGCGTTTAATATGGTTTCTCTGCATATAAAATCACTTTTGTAAATCTTTATTCTGAAGTGGGATCTTGTCTTTGGCTCAATATATATATATATAGGTTGGGAATTTGATTAGTTCTTCTTGTCATTCAAATTATGCTTCTTGTGTGATGCTGCTTATCCCGTTCAAATGTTATTTTATGATTTTAAAGGAATTAAATTCGTCAGTTCTCAGTGATCTGTCTGCAGTTGACCGCAGTGCTTTTATGGCCCATGTATTGTGTATTGTGCCAAAAATCAACAAATAAACACTGCAAAAGCTGTCATAATTACTGCTTGACTGTTGGTGCAAATCAAGAGGTTCTCCAGGCTGCAATCACGCCACCGCAAAATTAGCGTAATTATACCGTCTCCCTACAAGGCCATCAAATGAATTATTTTCTCCTAATGAAGCTAATCACAGTAGTCTCTGTTGAGCTTCCCAGGAATGGCATAGGCTAATTATAGTTAGTGATGCACATGATTTGCAGGTTATATTTAAGGTATTATTTGATCAGTGCTGCTGTTTGTTTGTTTCATATACTGAGATCGCCTCTCCTACTCATGCTGATTCCCTACAGTCTACATCGCAGCTTCTCACCTGCCTCTTAAGTGCATATTCTTTTCCATATCACAAGATATTTTAAACTTTTTTTTTTTTTCATTTTCTAACATTGAATTAATAGCTTTCATCAAAATATTACTGCACGAGAACTTAATGATGGATTTGAATACGTTTTTGAATAAAAAAGGATTTGAATAAAAGTTATTATATTATATTATATTATATTATATTATATTATATTATATTATATTATATTATATTATATTATATTATATTATATTATGGGCAACACGGTGGCTCAGTGGTTAGCACTGTCGCCTCACAGCAAGAAGGTCGCTGGTTCGAGTCCCGGCTGGGTCAGTTGGCATTTCTGTGTGGAGTTTGCATGTTCTCTCCGTGTTGGCGTGGGTTTCCTCTGGGTGCTCCTGTTTCCCCCACAGTCTAAAGACATGCACTATAGGTGAACTGAATAAGCTAAATTGGCCATGGTGTATGTGTGTGAATGAGTGTGTATGTGTGTTTCCCAGTACTAGGTTGCAGCAGGAAGGGCATCTGCTGTGTAAAACATGTGCTGGATAAGTTGGCGGTTCATTCCACTGTGGCGACCCCTGATGAATAAAGGGACTAATCCGAAGGAAAATGAATGAATGAATGAATGAATGAATGAATGAATGAATGAATGAATGAACTTAATGGTGACTTTGAATACATTTTACAAGTTTATTATTTTATTTTTTCTGTTTATTTATTTGTTTATTTTATTTTGTTTTATTTTATTTTATGTGTGAACCTGGACCATAAATCTGTTGCACTGGTAAAGTTCTGGAACAGACAAAAAGTGTGAACCCAAATTATTGATTTTTATTTTATGCCAAAATCATTAGAATTTGAAGTAAATATTATGTTCCATGAAGATATTTTGTTAGTTTCCTTCATTTTTGTCAATATTCAATTCAATTCAATTCAATTCATCTTTATTTCTATAGCGCTTTTACAATGTAGATTGTGTCAAAGCAGCTTCACATAGAAGATTATAGTGAATTGAAATGGTGTCAGTTCAGTTTTTAGAATTTAAGTTTAGTTCAGTTCAGTGTGGTTTAATTTTCACTGCTGAGAGTCCAAACACTGAAGAGCAAATCCTTCGATGCGCTCTACAAGTCCCGAACCATGCAAGCCAGTGGCGACAGCGGCGAGGAACAAACTTCACCAATTTGCGAAAGTGAAGGAAAAAAAAAAAAACCTCGAGAGAAACCAGGCTCAGTTGGGCACGACCATTTCTCCTATGGCCAAACGTCTTGTGCAGAGCTGCAGTCTAGGCGCCGAAGGCTGGTGAACGCTGGACGTCAGCGAAGACTAGTCTGTCACTGGGGTCTCACAGGAGTCAGTCTCATGCTCTCCACTCCTCCATGACCACCACAGCAGCTGCTCAGGATACGGCCTGGTCCGGGATTATGGAAACCTTGGGATCATCTCTTCACAGGTCTTGGATTGCATTAGTGGCACTGCATAGTCTCTGGGGGCCTCGGGATGAGTATCCCCAGGTGGAAATAGAGAATAAAGAGAATAATTAGCGTAGCTGCTGTTCATAGTGTATATAAACAAGATGCAAAAACCTGCGTGGAGCAGATTCATGCATCATACCGTTATGCGATGCATTGAGTGTATGCTTTATTAAAAAGATTGGTCTTTAATCTAGTTTTGAACTGAGAGAGTGTGTCTGAGCCTCGGACATTATCAGGAAGGCTATTCCAGAGTTTAGGAGCCATAAATGAGAAGGCTCGACCACCTTTACTCGACTTTGCTATTCTAGGTACTACCAGCAGCCCTGAGTTTTGAGATCTTAAAGAGCGGGTTGGATTGTAGCGAGACAGAAGGTTGGTTAGATAAACAGGAGCTAGATTATTTAAAGCTTTATAGGTAAGAAGCAATATTTTATAATCAATACGGAACTTAACAGGCAGCCAGTGTAAGGAGGATAAAATTGGGGTGATATGATCATATTTTCTAGACCTGGTAAGAACTCTGGCAGCTGCATTTTGTACTAGCTGAAGTTTATTAATAGAGGATGCTGGGCAACCAGCGAACAGAGCATTACAGTAATCCAGCCTAGAAGTCATGAAAGCATGAACTAGCTTTTCTGCATCTGAGATGGATAGCATACTTTGTAACTTAGCAATGTTTTTCAGATGAAAGAAGGCGGTTTTTGTGACATGGCAGATATAATTTTCAAAAGTTAAATTGCTGTCTAGTATAACACCCAGATCTTTTACAGTAGAGCTAATGCTAACTTTGTGTCCCTCTAATTGCAGGTCGAGTTGTGAGATCTGCTGTGTACAGGATTTAGGCCCAATAAGTAATAATTCTGTTTTGTCTGAGTTTAAGAGAAGGAAATTGTTGGCCATCCAGTCTTTAACATCTTTAATACATTCAGTTAGCTTAGACAGTTCAGATGTCTCATCAGGTTTTGTTGAAATATATAATTGAGTATCATCTGCATAGCAGTGAAAGCTGATCCCGTGTCTTCTTATAATGTCTCCCAGGGGTAGCATGTATATTGTGAACAGCAATATTGAATCCCTCGGTTTTATAATAAATTTTGTTTTGTTTATGACCTCTTAGAAATCATGTTTGTCTTCTTGGCATTGAGTAAACAGTCAAAATGAAGTATCTCAGCTTAAAGGGATCGTTCACCCAAAAATGAAAAGTCACTCTCCATTTACTTTCCCTCAAGTGGAGTTTATTTATTCTGTTG
>CAIGQV010000001.1:23864229-23905406 GCA_903798115.1 Danio jaintianensis | reverse complement strand
ATATATATATATATATAATGTTTTGATAAAATGAAGGTTTTGAAATATGTATTATTTCGTTTTTTTTACCTTTGATAGTCTAAATGGCACTTAACTGACGTTTATCTCATTTACTATGAACAATTTTGTTGATATATACAATGAAACAGTTACTATGTTACTTTAAATGTATTTCATTTATGTTTCATTTGAAGGACACTAATGCATACAACAAAACTGTGACATGTCATTACATTCCTGTAATTGCTATTTAAACAACTAGAAAGCTGAAAACTGCAGGCTTCCACTCTGAATAATCTCTGCAGGGAAAAAAAACAAAAAAAAAACATCCGTGAGCAGTGTCTGACTTCTCCCGGCACTGTCATAAATCCCTTAAACTTGCAGTTAGTGAATGTGACAGAGAATCAGCTTTTGGAGAGAGAAAAAATCCATCTGCAGGTCTTTTGGGACTTTGTCACTTTTTATGTCATAAAAATGAGAAATTGAGCTCCTAATTCTTAGCAGTCGGATATTCAAAGGCATTCTAATCCCTCATAAGCGCTCGCTCTCTCTTTCTCTCGCTCGTTTCAAGTATGAAGTAGTCATTTTCACTTGGAAGTTGAACAACTAAAAGATATGATTAAACTCTCCATTAACGTCATCGAGTGCCAGCCATTGACACCCATTTAGTTTTCTCTATTGGGAGTCCAAACACATCCGGCTCTATTTCTGGACATTTCGATCCCATCGTTACCTTGATTGGAACAGTGCCTGCTATTGAAAGCATGTTAGAAATGTGTGTGTGTGTGTGCGTCTGATTGCAGTCCATGATGGTAGATGCTAGAAATGAGCCTGATTGGATGGTTCATTTGTTCTCCTTTGTAGAGCCAAGCTGAGGCACACTACAAAGGCAGTAAACATGCCAAGAAGCTCAAAGCACAGGAGTCACCGAAAAATAAGCAGAAAAGTGCAGCCGCCCAGGACAGCGGCGCTAAGACAATCACCAGCACCTCCACCAACACCACCACCACCACCACCTCCTCCTGCACTGCAGTCACTGCCAGCTGCTCTGACCAAACAGGTTAATAGCTCCTTTTGTTCTTGCTCCACATCACCTGTGCTGTCCTCTTTCTCCACTCCTTCCCTCTCCGTATCTGTTGACTTCCATCAGGGTCAGAAATTTGAAAATTGGGCAAAAAAACCACCAAAACAGGCAAAAATTCCACTAAAACAAGCTAAAAAAAAAAAGCAAGATATGGGCAAAAATGATTACAGTGAATTGTGAAATTAAATGAAAACTCTGTGTATGTGTTCACTTCCATTAGAGTTCAGAAATGTCCCCAAAATAAACCAAAATGATAGAACAAATTAAAGACAAGCAGCTTATTAAACTCAAATTTACTGCTATCTTGATTAAAGTGAAATGTCAAAATGAATGAAAGATTTGTCAACACTGTATAAAAAAACTTGCAGCAAATGTTTTTGTTAAATCGACTTCACTTTTGCAGGCATGTTAACTTACATTAATCAAACTGACTGAAAGTATTAAGTTACACTTTGTTAAAATAAAAAAAAATTGATTGTAACCTTAATAACTTAATAACAAAAACATTTGTTGTCATGACTTTTTGACATTTTTGTACAGTGAATTTGGGGCAGTACATTTAAATCTACAAACCCCGTTTTTGCAGTGTTGAGTATTACAGCCAATCATATGGATTATTATTGAGCTTATGAATGCAGAGGCCAGTCAGAGGTGTTTAGATCATTAGGTCATTTTGTTGATGCATATGCTCACTGGCTAAACACTTCACACATTATCAAATATAGACAACAAAGTTCTACAATTATGTAGGTAACATTAATTTTGCAGCTTTATTGATAAAAGGAGTTTTTGATGATGTTTTGTCTGTAGAAATTATGACATGGCGTTTTTCTAAATACACTTTTATAATTGACATTAATAATCATTATTACTATATCAAGAGCAATAATCGACAATGATGGATTTTTTCATATACTTTTTTCAGTCCTGGCATATAATTCGATTTTTAATTGTATAAAAACACAATTGTTAACTGCTAAATTGTAAAAAGTGATTAGTAGATTTTACTTTAAAAAAGTGAGTAAACTTGTTGCCTTAAATGTATCAAGTAGACAGTGTGTAACTCTAAAAATACAGTTCATTTGACTTAACGGGTTCACTCATTTATTTAAGTAACTAACACTATAGAGTTTTACTTAACAGTTTACAGTATTTGATTTTGATTTTGACTGCAGCTTCATTTACTTTTGATAGTTAATGTACACTGTTATTTTATATAATTGTGCACAGTTATGATGATTACATTAGTTATTAAATAATGAAAAAATGATTCTAAAAATACCAAGAACTGTTGGTTAAAAATGTTATTTATGTTTTACCCAATATTTGTGTTTGCTGCATATTTTGTGCTAATTACAATTGTGTGCAAATATGCTAATTGTAGTGATTATTTTATAACAAAAAAGATTCAACTCGCAACAGACATCGCAGACATTTGTTTTACAGCTGATTTGTTTTAGTCGTTCAGTAAATAGAGTTAGTCATTATCAGTTTATTCCCAAGCCTCTCCTCCATTCACACCCATACAAAAACAAACCAATATTTTTAAAGTAGATGTCTACGTTGGCACATGCTTTTGTACATGTAAAATAATTTGTCTTGTACATTGCATGTTTCTTTGAATGACTACCAAAAAAAGCTCTGATTTGCAAAAGACACTGTTAAATGCAGAGATATGGTACAGCCTTGTGTGTCAAGTGCTTATGTACAATAATAAATGCATTTGTAACATTATTTACTACCCATCAAGTGGTTCCAAACCTTTATGAGTTTCTTTCATCTGTTGAACACAAAAGAAGGTATTTTGAAGAAAGCTGAAACCCACCCTGTAACAATTGACTTCCATTGGAAAAAAAATCCTTTGAAAGTCAATGGTTACAGATTTCCAACATTTTTTAAAGTATCTTCTTTTGCGTTTAACAGAACAAAGAAACTGATAAAGGTTTGAAACAAGTAAAGGATGTGAAAAACAATGACAGAATTTTCATTTTTGGGTGAAATATCCCTTTAAATCAAATTTAATAATAAATAGTTTTACAAATAGTCATGATGTCCCTGATTGGGCATTAACAGAAAAGTTCATTTCTGACCCTGATCCCATGCTTTATTCTCGCCGCTCTAACCCAAAACCCCTGCCACTGTTTACACTCCATCTATGTGTTTGTGTGTCCTACTGTATATGTAATCGTGTTTCTCCTCGCAAAAGCACTTGAGGATGACCAGGGTTATCCTTCAAGCTTAAACACGTGCTTGTTGTTGATGTGTAGAGGTAAGAAGCAGCCCTGCTGCGGCAGTAATCAGCCATATGCTTTATAATGTTAACAGCAGATCACTCTTCTCACAGCTGTGTTTGCTTGTTTCATCATTACCTGCATATTGAGTTCCCCGCACATCATCTTTTTGTGTTGCGTCTAAACGTTTAATTACGTAAAAAGGCATACAGGATTGAAACAAGCGCTCGAATGCGTGCTGGGATGCTGTTATTTTCTCTTTTTTTCTCCTCCCGCTTGGCCTTTGATTTGACTGAATTAGATTTGTGTTCCATTTCAAAGAACATAATCATCTGATCTTTGCTTCATGCTGTGACCCACTCGATTTCAGGCCCTTGTGTCTGATTAAGAATCAAGACTGGGATGTACCAAGACACGTGCCCTACGGGGGGCAAATCTGAGTCGGCGCATACTTCTTCTGAGCTGGCTCTTTTCTATAGCTGCAGAATGGGAAACAGATTTGGGCGCACCTCATTTATTAGGCGGTGGTGGTCCTCATTGATATGCAGTGTCTTTGCAAGAATCAGGCCAAATTAATGTCAGCCTGATTCACAGATGGCTTATGGGTCCTCGCTGTCACACCATCGTATTAGCAACGCGTTGAGCTCGGACCAAGACTCGGAGGGGGGCTGCTGTTGCCGTCTCTCTCTCCCCGAACCCTGGCAACACACAATGCAGTCAGATTTAGTTTACATGGGAAAACTTCAAGCACTAAATCATTAAAATTGCTAGCTCCAGTGCTTTACGTAAGAACCCGTTTTATGTAATGTTTTAGAACTCTGTGTGTTGGAATATTCTGGGATGTGTGCTCACAATAATTGCTCTGCCTTTTTTAGTTATTTATTTATTTATTTTTTAGAAATGTTCCACTCTCTCTGGCTTTTTCAAAAAGGATATGGCAAGGTCAGATTAACATTGCAGTCGCTGCTTGAGCTGCATCCAAATAAGCAATTGTTATCACTGTGGCTCTGTTCCAAAACCTAGAGAGCTGCCTGCATAGATTGTATATAAAGTACATGAACTGTACATAGGCATCAGAAGTGCCAGTGAAAAATTTCACATTGTTGTTTTTTTTTTTTTTACTTTCTATTCATCAAATTGTAAAAACATTTACTTGGAATTTGAATTTATTATTAAATGGGATAGCTCCATTTCATCTCATTTTCAAGGGGGGGGTCCTCAAAAATTAAGCATTTGTTAAAATATTAAGCAGTACTGCTGTTTTCATCATGGCTGATTTGGTGCTCAAGAAACATTAAAATAACTTCTGAAGGATCATTTGTTACTGAAGACTAGAATACATACATTCATTCATTTTCGGCTTAGTCTATTTCAGAGGTCGCCACAGCGGATAGAACCGTCAACTATTACAGCATATGTTTTACGCAGCGGATGCCCTTCCAGCCACAACTCAGTACTGGGAAACACCCATACACACTCATTCACACACACATTCATACATTACGGCCAATTTAGTTTATTAATTTCACCTATAACGCATGTCTTTGGACTGTGGCGGAAATCGAAGCACCCGGAGGAAACCCACACGAACACTGGAGAACATGCATACTCCACACAGAAACGCCAACTGGCCCAGCCAGGACTCGAACCAGCGATCTTCTTGCTGTGAGGCGACAGTGCTAACCACTGAGCCACCGTGCTGCCCAAGACTAGCATAATAATGATGAAAATTCTGCTTTGTCTGTTAATAAAATTCAGAACTCAGAGGAATAAATACAATTTTAAAATGGTTTGAAATAGGAAACTGTTGTAATAATTCTAATAAATTATAGTAATATTTCACAAGTTTTATGTATTTATTTATTGTAAATGCATGCAGCCTTATTTGATAGCGATGACTTCCTTCAAATCATTAAAAATAGCTTACTGACCTCAAACTTTTTTGTATCATTAGTTTTACGCATAGGGGAGAGCGGGGACGAAAGTAACATTTTTCATAAAAACCAAATTTTAAAAGATAATGTTTTTAGCAGAAATATATTTTTGCTGTGGTTACTAACTCTCAACAACAATCAGATGTTATGTTGTATCAATGTAGAACAACTTTAATATAACGTCACTTTAAACAAAAGTTGCACATTGTTACTTTTGACCCCATAGGCAGGGATGAAAGTAACACACGGGTTGGTCAAAAGTAACACAACAATGTTTGCTAGATTTACTGGCTTAATCTTGTTTATTTTAAATACATCTGACTATGACCTTGTTAATGTTAACTGCAAACATATTTTGTCCTTTATTTTGGCAAAAAAAAATTAAACAGCATTTTTATTTTAAATTTCAGTTACATCAAATGTTTCAAAAGCAATCCAACAATGCAAAATGTTACAATTTTCTATAATTTTTTTTATTTTTATTATTATTATTGGCAATATGCATCAATCTTCTAAAACATATGAGTAAAAACACTGAAAACTAATAAGGCATGGTTAATAGCAGTGTAAATAACAGTGTTACTTTCGTTCCCACAGGAGCTCTTGTCATTTAAACCTGATTAACTTTTAAACTGAAAAACTCTCAGACTTAAGGATGTGTTATTGCACTAAATAACCTGTAGATTGATCATTAGTGTGACACATGAAAAGAGAAATACAAATTGTAATAAGGAAAAAAGAACCACTACAATAATGAACTTTTTTCACTTAAAAACAGAAATTTTGAGCTAACTGCAGGACACGGTCCTGAAATCACATCATATTTGGCAGCTCCAACGAGGGTTGCATGCTGATTGTGCTGTTATAGCCTGGAAATCAAATGTTGTCAGGGCTTAGAGAAAATCGCTTTGTTACTTTCGCCCCACGTTACTTTCGCTCCCGCTCCCCCCTACATATTGTGAGGTATATTCAGGATATGTATTATTTAATATTATATTACTAAATTATTTTAATTGGTGTAATCACACTCATTGTTCAAGCTACAGGAGTGCCTTATAAATATTCATATATTTTCATACCGAACAAGTAATGATTCATTCTACCCCATATTTGTGTGTGCTGCATATTTTATGCTTATTAGAGTATCACAACATTAGCTTAACATCAACTGTAAATCACTTTTCTGTCCGCTTGAGATTTGTATGATTAGTTCCAAACTGAGCCTACTAGGTTTTAAAACAGAGTCTATAATTTCCGTCAGTTTTGAAAAGTTTTACCAAAACTTTGTACTTCATCTCTGATCTGTTTTGTTATTCAGCTACAATGCTTCCTTTATGACTCACTGCAAAAAATAGCGAGATCCAGAACAAAGGGGCATATGTCTTCATGTCTATCTACCACGCATTGAAAGATTTGGAATCTAAACCGAAACTTGGAGAAAACAGAAAAATGCAAAAGTGCAGCAGCTCCAGCCTAGAGGTTCAGGTTAGTGTCAACGGGTGTAATGTCACTGTATGGGGGAACATTAGACTGTTCTGGCTGCTTTGAGTCCTCGGGGAGAGAAAAAAAAAAAGCAGGAGCAGAGAGTGACATTCATATAAAGCAGCGGAGTATTCCCTCAGAGGCCTGTTAGAGAGTGGGTGAAGAGTACAAGCATCCGACATTGAGTGCTTCATGGGGCCTCCAGTGGCATCTAACGCTATGAGAAGGGTGCGAGGGTTGTGGGCGATCCAGGGGTCACGTCCTATCACATTACTGCGCGTGGGACCCAAGCCCTCAATGGTGTTAGGAGAGAGCCTGACCTTACTCGGCTCCACTGTAACCAGTGCTGGGTAGTGACGTATTATATTTAATCTGGATTATTTTATCAGATTTATTGTCCCAGATTTGTCCCATCTTTAAAACTGTTTTATTTTAAAACATTATTTAATTATATTCCGTTCACATAGTTGAAGTGAATAATTTTTTATTTTCACGGTGGAATGTAATATTACAACCTTTTTTTTATAAATGAATTATCCATGCACATCAATGTTATTGTTTTAATGTGTGTCCCCTGAAAATACTCAAAATAGCTTTCCTCTTGATGACACTCTTCTCTGATGATGTGTTTATTGGCATAAGGGCGGGATCAACCTGTCACTCACATGAGATCCACCAATAGCAAAACACAACTGTTCAATCAAATCCTGATGGACAGTTAGTTCTGCCCTACAGTTTTTCTTCTGTCATTTCACTTAGATATACATAACAAAAAAAGAGAAAAAAAAACTGTCACACTTTCTGTTTCATGCTGACTTTAAAGATAACATGATATAACCTATATAAATGTCTTTAGCTGTTTATTTAGTTTTTCATCAACTCCAAACCCAAGTTTCTTCCTTCATTTCTTTTTCATTTAAAGTGTATTTTTGTTCTTTATAATTTTAGATATTTCATCATTCATCATTTTCTTTCGGCTTAGTCCCTTTATTAATCAGGGGTCGCCACAGCGGAATAAACTGCCAACTTATCCAGCATATGTTTTACACAGCAGATGCCCTTCAAGCTGCAACCCAGTACTGGGAAACACCTATACACCCGCACATCCACACTAATACACTACGGCCAATTTAATTTATTCAGTTCACCTATAGCGCATATCTTTGGACTGTGGGGGAAACCAGAGCACCCGGAGGAAACCCACGCAAACACGGGGAGAACATGCAAACTCCACACAGAAATGCCAACTGACCCAGATGGGTGTCGAACCAGCGACCTTCTTGCTGTGAGGTGACAATGCTAACCACTGAGCCACCATATCGCCCACATTTTAGATATTTAATTTTCTATATATGTTTATGTAGTTTTTTCTAATATGAATATGGATCTATGTGTTAAATGAGTTAAAGGGATAGTTCGGCCAAATATTTTAATTCTGTTATCATTTACTCATCCTTTATTTTTTAAAGTTTTTTTCTTTTGTAAAAAAAAAACAAAAATAGTGAAACCCTGTAACCATTGACTTTTACAGTAGCTGTTTCTCCTATATGGAAGTCAATGGTTGCAGGTTTTATACTTTCTTCAACATACTGTATCTTTTTTTGTGTTTAACAAAAGAAAGAAACTCATAAAAGTTTGGAAATAATTGAGGGTGAGTAAATATTGAGAATTTCTTACATTTTTGGATGAACTATCCCTTTCAATCATTCAAGTATTCTAAAGGCCCCAATATACTTCAAACAAATGTCTTCTTCATTCTTCGTTTGAGGGCAAAACGAAGTTAGAAAAGGGTGTTTTCGAACATTACAACATCTCTGTTCTGTAAACAAGTCACACAGCTTATGTGTACTCCATAAACACAACAACATTTCATGAACATCTGAATACCTCTATACAAGCAATGTATATAGTATGTGCGTCAACTAAATGACAACAGAAAGAATGATGGCAAGTTTTCTCTTTTTTTCAAATGCAGAGTATAGATGAAGAAGTGTACGTTTCATACTTCAGAATCTGCACCGCATGGTTTGCCAGTGTCCTGAAAGGGGTTTCGCCATATGTGAAACAGTCAAAAGAGTACAGGACACTGGTTTCCACTTTGGAGAGAACACTCCAAGCACTAGATTGTCAAAGAAGACTAAGTTCCAGAACTCAGCCACCGATTGTGTAATTCAAAGGTGTTTAGGAGCCAAAACAGACTCACCCAAAAAGTTTGCTTTTGTGAGCTGTTTCGAATTTCGTTCCATCTGGAATTTGTTAGAAGTTATTCTGTTACAGTTTGTTCTTCAATTTTGTTTTACTTCAATTTCATTTTCAACTAAATACAGAAAAGTTTTTTATGCATTTTGGCTGATATTTTACTTGAAAATAAAACAAAGACTGGACACAATTTCAAATGCAAACGGGTTTTAAAGTGCAAGTTTTTGTAAACCATACAGTTATCATATTGTTGAACTACAAAAAAGCTAATTTGTGAAAACAGTTTATAAACATTCGCAAGTAACGGACAACCAAAACAGGAAAGACACTCAGTGTTTCCTTAAAGTGGCATTGCCATCTACTGGCCTGGCATGCATACATTTTAGTCATTTTTACAAATTCATATGAACACAGATTATTTTCACAGTGCTGTTGTCGTCATTATGCAAAAAGTTTTCTTTTTTAGTACATTGTTTCCATGTAATCATAATCTATTTGTATTTAAAAATATTTTGTAAAAGTTTTACCTAAAATGTATCAAATCTAATAGATTACATTATTAACTACTATTTTCTTATTGTAATTTGCAATCAGTAACGCACTACTATTTGTAAGTAATCTACCCAGAATTGGTTCTTAATATGTTTATGGAAACCAAACATTGGTTAGAATAAGCTTAAATAATTTGTAAAGGTGTTTAAACGGCACCAGGAATTCCTCATTCACACACAACTGCTGAAGTAGACATGTTTTCAGTGCCTGTATTTGACTCCAGTTATGTGCAGCTCTGTGTATTGATAAAAAAATCCAGCCCGATCTCATGAGGAAACTTTTTACATAGTTATTTTAAAAAGTTCGATTTTTTTACCTAAGATGTATCAAATCTAATAGATTACATTATTAACTGTTTATTTTCTGCATGTAATTTGCTATCAGTAGTGCACAACTATTTGTAAGTTACTAATCTGACATCTAAACTAGAGTGGTTGCCTGCAGCGAAGGGCCTTATATCAAACCCGAACACAAAATCGTGGGAAAAAAAAGACTGAAAGGAGTTGAAAAAGTGTCAGCGCACTATACAACATGCTGAGCCCTTCACCACTAACTGTCAGATTTGCTCTTTCCTTGTTTCTCTCTCTCTCTGTCTTATGTTCCCAGATAAAAGTACAGAGCCGTTGGCTGCGCACAAAGTCCCAACCTCCCCGCAAGCTTTTGTGCCAGCTCCTGTTGTGCCTGCGGTGGCATTAGTGCCCAGCCCTTGCAAGACGGCACCCGTGCATGCCAGCCCACCCACTGAGCCGACAGGACTCGCTGTGGCCCTGAAGAACACCTCCAAACCAGCAGCGTTGCCAACGGCCCCGTCAGAGCCCAGCGTGGAGTCCGAGGAGGAAAAAGCCAAAAAGCTCCTATACTGTTCGCTGTGCAAAGTGGCTGTCAACTCCCTCTCACAGCTGGAGGCCCACAACACAGGTGTGGAGAACATCTGCCTCTGCGAGCAATGTCTTTCCCACGGCTTACTCCGTGCTATGCCTTCTTCTTTAAATGTTTCATGAAGTGACCCTCCGAGGCTTGGGAATGTGGAAATGTACTCACAGTTACAACATAAATCACAACCAGTGTGAGGCTCATCATTGATAATGCATGAAGAGCTGGAAAATGTAGACAGGGCCCCCACGATCATGGAAAACCTGAGATATTGAGGAATTTTTTTAAAAGCCTGGGAAAGTCATGGGGACTAATTAAATATTAAGAAGTCATGGACATTTATGTAGTCAATTTTTTTTTTTTTTTTGTAGTTTAGCTCAGCTTTGAAATATTCCATCTACAAGAAATTGCCTTAGAAACATTGTCCAGACACACATGGAGGAATTTGATCTTTGGGTTGCAGTCAGACTTGGTCGGGTAATATAGCTGCAAAAATATTTTAATGTTGTTTTTTAATTTAGCCTTTTGATGACATTTTGAATATATCTTATTCATTTGTAAGATTTTTATATTTATTCATTTGCTTTTTTCAATTTTGCTTTTCTTTCTACCAAACATTTGTTTTACGTTTAGTTCATCCAGAAATGTAAATTACCCCATGAATTACTCACCCTCAAGACATCCTAGGTAAATATGACTTTGTTCTTTCAGTCGAATCAGAGTTGTGTTAAAAACTATCTTGGGGTTTTCCAGCTCTACAATAGCAACGGTCAGCTGTTATCAACAGTCCAAAAGAAGTCCAATAAACCACCGTGAAACCACCCATTATTAAAAAAGGAGTGAATAAAGCTTTCCTGTAGCGAATCCATGCATTTTTGTAAGAAAATTTTCCATATTTAAAACTTTTAAACAGTTTTGTGTAACTTACAGCGAGTGGAGGCCATCATCTAATTCGCATTCTTTTGAGGTGTATTTTTTTGGTGCATTAGTGCCACCAGCTGGATTGGAGCATGTGTGTTATGTGCTTTTCTAAAAGCTGCTTTTTCCACTGCACACGACAAGCGACAGACTGGAAGTCATTCATTTCCAATGGAGAGTAGTCCGGGAGCTGCGTCGAGTTCCGATCATCTCCGTATTTTTTTAATGCGGTCTCCACATTCCCTCAAAAATTTTTTAGCGGTCTGTGAATTTCTAGTATTCATTAATTCATTCATTCCACCATGGTGAATGCACGGGGAATAAAGGCTTTTGCTTTTGCACTCATTTATTTCAGACACTGCGAGAATCAGCTTCTCTCCCATGGTGCATGACTAGGGATGTAACGATTCACCTGACTCATGATGCGATACAATTCACGATACTAATCTCAAGATTCACGATTTAGTCACGATTTTTACAAAATAATTTGAGACAAAATTAATGTGAACAAGAGCCCTTTCATTTTGTCTCAAATGCTGCAACAATGTTTACAAAATAAAATCTTTTCTGCAATAACTAAATTGGAATTTTAAAACAAAATGATTTTTTCTTTAAAGTGAAAAATACAAACTAAAGAAGACTCTTTAATATAAACAAACTAACACTTTGACTGTGCAGCTAAAATGAATTCCAAATCAAAAATGAACAATACAAACTAAAGAAGGCTCTTTAATACAAACAAACTAAAACTGTGATTTTACATTTTTTTAAAGAAATATCAGAATATCTATGTTTTCTGGTATAAGCTGAGATCTTTGCACATTTACAGTGTCCCCTGCTGATGAAAAAACTCTTTCACTGGGGACTGAGATGGCTGGTGTGGAGAGGAAAGCCTTTCCTAAACCAGAGAGCAGTGTGTACAGAGCTGGTCAATAGGCCCTCTGCTCCAGGGGATTGGCCACTGGCATAAAATACTGATTATAATATATAATTTACGATATAATAAGCAAATTATTAAAAGATGCATAAACTAAATTGAAAAAGAGAGGGTAAAAAAGGAACAATCTAATACCTGTTTCTGTAACAGCACAGATTTCTCTTTCAGTCTGAAAAAAATCTTCACACTTTTGCTATGAAAACACTGATGCACTATGTGATCTCCGTAGCACTCGTCGGAGCAAGCGGAGCTGCCAATCCTCCTGTGTGGTTTGGCCTATTAATAGCTTTTTGTGTATAAACGTCTGTGACAGTAGTTTTTCACTGTGCTGCATCATATTCGTTGTTCTGTTAGTGTAAGTAAACGTCTTTTTGCAGTATTTGCACACAGTTAATGTTTTGTCTGGCACACCTCTCCGACTGTCATTTTAGTCTACCGCCCCACCTCTTGCTCGCCACTGATGTGCAGGTAAAGCGAGTTTGCGCCTGTAAACACAGCGCCCCCTCTGTTTAAAAAATGTATCGCGATTCATTCAACATTTCTACCGGTTTGAATCGTCACATATTTGAATTGATTTTCAACTGGCTCACAGTGAATCGTTACATCCCTATGCAAGACAAACCTGAAAATTCTGTGCGACTACCAAAAGGGGGCATATTCCAACAGTTGTGTCCGAATGTCGTGTGCAGTGGAAAGGAGGCTTAAGAGTGGGCTGCATGTGCTGTTGAAACAAACGTGGAAGTGCTGTAAAAAAGACAAACAAAACACAGTCCTGTCCAACTGTAGATCTGGAAAAGCCCAAGATCTGTTTTAAAGGGCACCTAGTTTACCCCTTTTTCAAGATTTAAAAGAAGTATTTTGTGTCTCCAGAGTGTGTCTGTAAAGTTTCAGCTCAAAACACACATCAGATTATTTATTATAGCTTTCAGAACATTAGAATTTTCTGCTTTGAACACATTGTAGCTGTTTTGGTGGCCTGTGCCTTTAATGCTGGTTCTCCCCGCCCACTGTTCCCACGTGCCTGTCAGAGTGTGCCTTAATCTCCGCCTCCGCTGCGTCAGATAACAGACAGACATGAAGGAAGCAGATCTCACGTAAAGTTTGTGAAAAATACTACAGTAAGTATAGTACTATAGTACAGTCGTGGCCAAAAGTTTTGAGAATGACACAAATATTACTTTTCACAAAGTTTGCTGCTAAACTGCTTTTAGATCTTTGTTTCAGTTGTTTCTGTGATGTACTGAAATATAATTACAAGCACTTCATACGTTTTAAACTCAAACTGTTCACGTTTATCGACAATTACATGACATTTATGCAAAGAGTCAGTATTTGCAGTGTTGGCCCTTCTTTTTCAGGACCTCTGCAATTCGACTGGGCATGGTCTCAATCAACTTCTGGGCCAAATCCTGACTGATAGCAACCCATTCTTTCATAATCACTTCTTGGAGTTTGTCAGAATTAGTAGGTTTTTGTTTGTCCACCCGCTTCTTGAGGATTGACCACAAGTTCTCAATGGGATTAAGTTCTGGGGAGTTTCCAGGCCATAGACCCAAAATTTCAACGCTTTGGTCTCCGAGCCACTTAGATATCACTTTTGCCTTATAGCACGGTGCTCCATCGTGCTGTAAAATGCATTGTCCTTCACCAAACTGTTGTTGGATTGTTGGAAGAAGTTGCTGTTGGAGGGTGTTTTGGTACCATTCTTTATTCATGGCTGTGTTTTTGGGCAAAATTGTGAGTGAGCCCACTCCCTTGGATGAGAAGCAACCCCACACATGAATGGTCTCAGGATGCTTTACTGTTAGCATGACAGAGGACTGATGGTAGCGCTCACCTTTTCTTCTCCGGACAAGCCTATTTCCAGATGCACCAAACAATCGGAAAGGGGCTTCATCGGAGAATATGACTTTGCCCCAGTCCTCAGCAGTCCATTCGCCATACTTTTTGCAGAAGATTAATCTGTCCCTGATGTTTTTTTTGGAGAGAAGTAGCTTCTTTGCTGCCCTTCTTGACACTAGGCCATCTTCCAAAAGTCTTTGCCTCACTGTGCGTGCAGATGCGCTCACACCTGCCTGCTGCCATTCCTGAGCAAGCTCTGCACTGGTGGCACTCCGATCCTGCAGCTGAATCCTCTTTAGGAGACGATCCTGGCGCTTGTTGGACTTTCTTGGACGCCCTGAAGCCTTCTTAACAAGAATTGAACCTCTTTCCTTGAAGTTCTTGATGATTCTATAAATTGTTGATTTAGGTGCAATCTTAGTAGCCACAATATCCTTGCCTGTGAAGCCATTTTTATGCAATACAATGATGGCTGCACGCGTGTCTTTACAGGTCACCATGGTTAACAATGGAAGAACAATGATTTCAAGCATCACCTTTTAACATGTCAAGTCTGCCATTCTACCCCAATCAGCCTGACATAATGATCTCCAGCCTTGTGCTTGTCAACATTCTCACCTGAGTTAACAAGACGATTACTGAAATGATCTCAGCAGGTCCTTTAATGACAGCAATGAAATGCAGTGGAAAGTTTTTTTCAGGATTAAGTTAATTTTCATGGCAAAGAAGGACTATGCAATTCATCTGATCACTCTTCATAACAGTCTGGAGTATATACAAATTGCTATTATAAAAACATTCACAATAATTATTTGATCTATTTGTTGTGGAATTAATTCAAGCCTTTCTGCGATGAGTCACACACAATGTCGTTACAAAGTCCACGCACACACACAGACACACACACAGCGGGGACACACACACACAGCGCGCGCATTTAACCTTGCACTGTTTTTGCACGGCAAATGTGACAGGATACAGGTTAATATCCACCGCTGTATGGATATCCGTTATGTTAATGTACAAAATAAACCTGATTTAATGTCCACAAACCGAGATTGAAGCGTCTTCTTTTATAATTGTACTGACACGCGGCTATGGTGATGAAGTAAAGACAGTTTAAAAAAAGTTTTAAACTTGTAAAACTCATTCCTGATCACATTTGGTGAAGATTAATGATCACAGCGAGCTCAACAGATCCTTTAATCCCAGTTGCTTTGTGCACGTCCTGTCTTGTTGATATGATTATACGCGTTACTATGGAGACATGTTAATACGCGGCTGTCAATCAATTCGGTGGGCGGGGAAACCGCACTCCTACGTCAAGTTGTGGTCGGCCTCAAAATGGGAGGGATTTGGATTCTATTCCAAACAGCTTACAAAAGATGATTTTCATCATAGGTGGCCTTTAATGTAACTCTTATGGGATTTGACTGAAAAAAGAAAGTCATGTACCCCAAGGATGCCTTGAGTGTGAGTAAATCATGGGATCTTTTTCATTTTTGGGTGAACTAACCCTAATGCAAGTAAAATACAGTACAAATGTGGTAAAAATAATTTTAAAAAATCATGCAGTAATGTGGAATTTAAGATTAATATCTTCTATTTTAATGTATATATAAAATGTAATTTATTCAAAGTATTAAAGTTTAGTTTTCAGCATTAATGTTCCAGTCCAGTCAATGTCAAAGGCTCCTTCGGAAATCACTCTAATATGCCTTATGCTGCTCAAGAAACATTTCTTTTTACCACAGTTGTGATGCTTAATATGTTTATGGAAACCAAAAACATTCAAAACAATGTCCTGTGTGCTGGGCTAAACAAATGAAACAAATTTTCATCACTTTAATACTCGTGAAGAGTTTAAATAATGTGTAAACGCACCAGGAATTCCTCATTCACACATAACTGCTGAACTAGACATGTTTTCAGTGCCTGTATTTTCTCTGTGTAATGATGAGAAAATTCAGATCAATCTCACGACAAAACTTAACCATTATATATATTGTTAAAAAAGTAACATTCATTCATTTTCCTTTGGCTTAGTCCTTTTATTCATCAGGGGTCTCCACAGCGGAATCCAACTTATCCAGCATATGTTTTACACAGCGTACATATGGCCACATACACATACACTATGGCCAATTTAGTTTATTCAATTCACCTGTACCGCATGTCTTTGGACTGTGGGGGAAACCGGAGCACCCGGAGGAAACCCACTCGAACACGGGGAGAACATGCAAACTTCACACAGTAACCACTGAGCCACAGTGTCACCTAATTTCTTATTATTTCATTCCAATAAAAACATGATTTTTAAGGGGAGGCATGCCCCCAAACCCCACCCCTCATTAAGGGATGAGTAAATCATACTAAAATGTACAAATGAGATCATTGAGAATGAGAAGCATCACAAATTAACCACTAAATCAAAAGGTTATAAACTGTTCTGTTGGATTGTGTTGGAACAACGTTTTTAGGGTCTTATCTTGTCCTGTTTTTGGTTTGTTTTAGATGTGTTTGCTCCGTGTTATATTCATATTTCAGTGGAACCGCACTAGAGATTGGAAGCAGACAGAAACTTGTCATTTCAGATGTCTAAGACTACTCAATTCAGCTGAACTGCACTAGCACAGCAATCGCACTAGAGTTTGTTCTAATAACACCCAAATCTGCCAAGTGTGAACACACCCTTAAACACAGTTTGAACTGATTCATGGAAACACATCAGGCCAGGAAACCTAATGGCACTCTCGCGTCTGACATTTTAATCGGTGATGGTCTCATTCTTACCAATTGAGAGACAAGGAGTCTAATGAGTTTAAGAAATTGTGAGTCAATGGCAAATACAATGCACATGAAATCATCACAGTTTGCTTAATATGATTCTACCTACAACAAAATCACTCTGTGCTTGTACATTCCACAACCCTGGGCTGTAAAAATAAGCAGCAATCAGCACGTAAATTAAAGATCTTGGCAGACTCAATTCAGATATCGAGTGTGAGAAATTAACAAGTGCCAAGTAAAATCAACCAGCCAAAAAAAGCCTAACAGTGGCGCTGAATCAACTGATTTGTTTATTTTTTTTCCCAGTCAAAACATCCCTGTTTGTCTGTTTCATCAGGTTCAAAGCACAAAACCATGCTGGAGGCACGAAATGGAGCAGGTCCCATTAAAGCGTACCCCAGACCCGGGTCCAAACTCAAAGTTCAGGCCACACAGCTGAACAAAGGCTCAGGCTTACAGAACAAAACGTTTCATTGTGAAATCTGTGATGTCCACGTCAACTCAGAAATCCAGCTTAAACAGGTATTCACTTGAGTTTCGCTAGCTATGTTTCCATTCAAAGATGCAAATTAAATTTATACGCAAAACTGGAATAGCGCATTTAAGATTTGCAAATAAAGCAACGTTTCCATCCAATGAGTCAAAGACAACAAAATCATAA
Source organism: Danio jaintianensis (assembly GCA_903798115.1). Lineage (NCBI taxonomy): Eukaryota > Metazoa > Chordata > Actinopteri > Cypriniformes > Danionidae > Danio > Danio jaintianensis. Next base: position 23,887,903 of record CAIGQV010000001.1, on the reverse strand, counting down.
TTTCCGCCAAATATCAAAAAAGAAAAACGGAGAAGCTGCGTCAGTATTTTTCTTATGTAATAAATTACTTGCACCTCAGAAGACAATGCCAATACACAATGAACATTGTGATGAACACAGATGGCGTTTGGAGGTGTTACACTGCGGACATAGACTTCTATTCATAAGCAAGCGAATGCAACAGACCAGAAACGCAAGCTCGTGCGACAAGATTTGTTCTAGTTCTAGCTTGTTGAACTCTGACCTGCGAAATCGCATCACATGGCTGCATGAGACCAATCAAAGATCAAAACATGACCTCTCTGGACAGAAATGTAAAATATGGACCAATCGCTCGCTTTTTTTTAAAATGTCTAATCATCTTGTTTAATCCCGCCCCTTTTCGCAGTGCTGTATGACATAATTTTGCATGCTCAAACTCTAGTGCGACCGCAGCATTAGACGCTATTTGATAGCGCAGACGCTCAAGACAGTTCTGGAAGTAATAATATTGAACTACTTTGATGACGGACATTTGTTAAGAATTACCAAAACAACATTTAATGTTTTACAATGTGGTCAGTCAGCTAATTTATTTATTAATATTGTCCATCGCACCCATTTTATCATCATATGATCTCTTATAACAAAATCACATGACTTTTTTTAATGCACATACTGGAATTTATTCTGTAAAAGTGTTTCTATCAGTAGCTGCGTTTCCTTACACCTATTTTTATGTGCATTTTGCATTATCGCATAAAAAACCCTGGATGGAAACGCCAAGATGTGCATAAATTTTGAAAATACATATAAAAAAAGTCTAATCTAAGAAAAATCGAAGAAAAAATGTGCATAAACTACAATGGAAACATATTTACTGAATAAAATCCAGCATGCGCATCAAAAAGTCATGTGATTTCGCTTCAACAGATCATGTGATAACAACAATTGCGGAAAGTGACAGGTATGTTTGGGTTGACGATGAGGTCCAAACATTTTTAAATGTGCTACATGAAAAAGAAGTGATGACCATCCTTGATGGAAAACATCAATGGAACATCTTCCAACAAGTGCGAGCGGAGATGATATCCCGCCTCCAAAAGCAAGATGACATGATTGCGCACATTGCGTTTCGTCTACGTGTTCTAAGGCGCAATTAAGTTATTTTGTACGGAAAAAGACCTTCTCCTAATCGAGCAACTTCCATTTTTCTTTTGATATTTGACACCAGTTTATCAGGAAGTGACGATTTGGTGATAAATAATGAAAGTGTTGATGTGATTCTGTTGCTTGATCTTTACCATATTTGCATACTGAAGAGTTGTGCAGTTTCGGCTTTAATAACTGGTACTGAATTAGGTCATAAATGCATATGGATCACTAATAACTAATGTAAGGTGTTTTGTTCGCAGCATATCTCCAGCAGGCGGCACAAGGACAGAGTGGCAGGCAAACCCACCAAACCCAAATACAGCCCATACAACAAACAGCATCGCAGCTCCAGCTCTCTGGCAGTAATGCATTATTTATGCTCTTTATAATCAAGCGCTTTCATCAAGTGTTTCTCGCATCTCAAGTAGCAGTGCTGTGAGGAGTTTGTTCCACACTTTCTAGCCTCTTTGGGATGCTAATGCATCACAAGGGTTTAATGCTCACTTGTCAGTTTTCAAATTATATGCAAAATATGTTTGAAACAACTTGCCGTATGTAGTCCAGCTGGCCCTTCACTAAGCTCCGCCTCCTGTGATTACTGCTGCTCAGCTCAAACAAGCATTACAGTGTTGCAGAGGATTCGTTTTAATGACTTTGTTTGTTTTATTTGACAAAATTGAAAACATAATACAAACTATTCTATTTTCTATTCTCTAGTTACTGTATTATTTCCGTATGTTATACTATATCATTTTTGTAAATCCCCTTTGAATACTTGGATTGGTAAATAATTGTAATAAATGAATACTTTACAAAAAAAAAAATAGTTTATTTATTTTTCATATTTTATTAATAATATTAGTATTCGCAATAATAGTAATTGTATATATTTTTATTATTTAAATATTTGTTATTATTTACAAAATGTTTTTTGTTTTTCCAAATAGGAATAATAATATCAACAATTGTTATTTTTTACTACAGATAATACATTTGATTGTTGTTATCAGAAAATTATATATATTAAATATATATTGTTAAATAAATGGTACTTGTATTCTTTTTTATGTTCTTGTTCTTTCTCTTCTTCTAATTATTATCATCAGTTTTAAAGTATTAAAATGTTTAAAATGGTCTTATTAAATTCCTGTTCTTGTAAATAATAATAATAATAAATTTGATGGTTGTCATCAGAAAATATATACTTAATATTTATTGTTAAATAAAGGTTACTTGTATTCTTTGTTCTTTTTCTTTCTCTTATACTAATTATTATTATCAGTAAAGTGTTAAAATGTTAAAAATTATCTTTTTACATTATTGTTCTTCATCATCTTTTTATTATTATTCAAAAATATTAAACTAATAAATGTATTAGTATCATTTTTTAATTCAAATGATTTTTTTTGCTCATAATTGACTATTTTTAATATGCTTCTTATTTCAAATATTTTTTTAAAAATCCATCAAACTTCAGAAGTAGATTGTGTATGCAGACTGCATAGTTAATAACATCAGACTCCTGTAATTAAATATCACTCTAGGCCTTGTAATCACTGTCCCTGTCGATTAATTACACAGCACTAATTTCTTTATTGACATGGACACCGTTCTTCCTCCTCCATCGAGTGATTCAGTGTTTTTCTTTTTCCTCCAGGCCAAACTCGCCCTGCAGAATGACTTGGTGAAACCCATTTCACCAGCCTTCCTCCCGACACCCTTCTCCACGACCACAGTCCCGTCCATCTCTCTCCACCCTCGCCCCAACACCTCCATCTTCCAGACGGCTTCACTTCCGCACTCGTTTCTCCGTGCCGCTCCCGGACCCATCCGACCCACCACCGGCTCCATCCTGTTTGCGCCTTACTGAGCGACTGGACTTTTGAAACAGTGGTGTATTTATTGAAACTTTATCCTCGAGCGTCCAGACCATCACGAAAACCCAGGAAGGATGTCGTGTTTGTGAGGACTTTTGCATTGAAAAATTTAAAAAATAAACAAAAAAAAGCTTTCACTTTATATTAAGTGACCTTAACTACCATGTACTTAGATTTAAATTAATCATTTGGTACAATGCACTTATTATATACGTACATGTTTTTATATTGTAAACGTTTATAATTACACTGTTGATCAATCTCTTTCACCTCAACCCACAGTAAACTCTAGAATCGCCATGGAGACTAAATTAAATAACATAACAGATTTTCAATAAACTATCCAAGACTGCGTCCCATATAATATCAAATATACCATCCATCCTAAATAGTATTAAAAATATATATAATTATTATGTCCTAAATTAGAATATGGGTGGCACGGTGGCTCAGTGGCAAGAAGGTCACTGGTTTGAGTCCTGGCTGGGTCAGTTGGCATTTTTGTGTGGAAATTGCATGTTCTACTCGTGCTCTGGTTTCCCCCACAGTCCAAAGACATGCGCTATAGGTGAATTGGATGAGCTAAATTGACTGTAGTGTAGTAGTGTGTGAATGTGAGAGTGTATGGGTGTTTCCCATTACTGGGTTGCGGTTGGAAGGGTATCCACTGCATAAAACATATGCTGGAATAGTTGGCGGTTCATTCCGCCATTGAACCGCCTATTTCCGTTAGAAATTTGAAGTAGAGTAATCTAAGGGGCTCTAAGTTTTGGCGTCTTAAAACATGAGATGCAGCAGTTAGGAATGGTTTATAATAAAGCGCCTCCTCCTCCCCCATGTTAAAGTGAGACTTTTATTTTTGGTATGTTAGTGTACTGCCAACTGAAATGGAATATTTAGTAGGGGCGAGGCTTTCATTTGCGCCTCATAGCAAACTATTGGTAAGAGAGGGGATTAATATACAGTTGCTATGAAGATTACCAAAACAGTGGATTCAATTGCACAGATTAATTACCCACCTTAAGAATAACAATGTGAGCTGGCAAAATAAACATTGTACATTTTGATTGAATTTAACATCAAATAAAACAGTTGTCATGCCAATTTGCTACCGTAAACAGAAGCTGCCCCGCCTCCTAGTTCTTTTGATTGGTCCACAGCTTTGGAACTGACATTAATGAGCAGCACTGCACGTAAAAATAGATTTATTTATTTTTTTACTTGACACTGTGTCTTATCATGTGCGAGACACTGCAAAAGAGAAGAGACATGAGCGTAATGGTAAAGCACACTATACATGTGTGTGTTTACACAGAAAAACAATGGAACAGTTGGAATGGAAAAACGTGTTTAGTGACCTCTAAGGGAGCGTGTCTACATAACCGCTAATATTGCCCAAAATACGTTGCAAGTTTGGACATGAATTCGATTAGATCTACAAACATGGGTAAGATGTATTAATAAACTGCAAACATGGTGGAATGCGTGATACCAACGTTTAAGTGGAGAGTAAATATGATTGTTAATTAATAGTTAACCTAATAGAATATCTTTATTTCACATTTTCCACATTATATTTCATCTGCAACGACAATGTGAACTTTTATAAAGATGTTTTTGGTCATTAACTTGTGGAGGCCGAATTTAGCAAACAGCTGAGGAGATTTCTGTGCATGAAAGACCCTCGAATGGCAGATTAACCTGCTGCTGCATCTCCAATAGGGTAGGAAATTAAATATGATTGAAATGTAGACAAGATGATTGACAGGGAACGTAACTAAGCAACATAACAGTTCGTTAATGAAGAAGTAGAATGTCCTAAAGCTTACATTCTCTCTGTTACACACTCAAAAGTATTTTGGAAGTTATTATAAGTAGCCAAATTGGGACGTGGCTCAATCATCAACATTTAATAAATGGTATTGTTTACAATCCCCTGTTGTTAAAGATTGTAAAAGTGGGACTTTTACACCATTAAGCGCCAATAGGTCATATTTACCAATGTAATACCAAATGTAATGCTGTCATTTTTGTCTCACTTATGTTTTAGTGTTCAATGTTGCTAAGTCACACATTTCAACCAATGAGACAACAGTAACCAGTTTTAGTCTCAAACTAATGCAATTTATAGACACCAAACATGCCATGAGTGATGGTAACATTGATTTCAGGACTCGAGACATTATTTTGTGAGGACAGTGGTATTATATATTGTCATTTAAAAAATAAAAACAGTAGTCATGTACATGGGTACATTTTAACCAATGGCATTTTTTAGTAGGTATACAACAACCCCTGGTGCTTCTAGTGTTTAAAATATCTGTACATGTTTTCATAACACAGTAAGTATATTGCTTTTATTTTTTGATGTAGGTACATGGTAGTTAAGGGCACGTGATATAAAGTGGAACCAAAAAAAAAAAAAGTGTTGAACTGCTTCCTGAAAGACTTGAATTATCATGGTCTTCCTTTAAAACTCAATTCAACTCAACCAACTGTGGACAAGCACACATCTTGAGGTGCTGTCGGAAACAATCCCAGATCTCACCGTAGGTGTTCAGTCAGAGGCTTGATGTTGTCAGGGAGCCTGTGATACAGTTTTTTGGCCCGTGTGCTGTCTTGTATTGTGTAGTCAATAAGCTCCACCACCAGTAATTCAGTGCCGTCCACTTTCCCCCCCCTTTGCTCCAACTGGAAACACAGCGTTTTTCTTCTCCATGTGTGTTCGGCTTCCTCTTTTTTTTTTTGTCATATTAATAAATTCAACCCATTTTCATCACAAAACTCTATTTCTTTTTGTGTGTGTAATAGGAAAATGTGGGCCTTTCACTTCTCTATGATTTCCTTATTCGTCACGAGATTTGCAGATCTCTGACGATGCAATAATGTATAGATCATTAAATATTGATATTCTCCATAGTGTATTTAATGTTTACCTACCAGGTTGCAATACTAGTTGTATTTTATGAGCTGGGGGAGGCACTAAGAGAACTAGGTACATTATTTTTAGAGAACAAGAAAGAACGATTTCCATTCACTGAGAACTTCTTTATTTGGCTGTGGAATTTCATAGCCCATAGTATATATATATATATATATATATATGTATGTATGTATGAGAGTCTGTACATAAAGAAACTACATTTTCAATAAAATAATATATTTAATTCATGACTTCTTCATGAATTTATACTGTATCTTTTAGTCGTAATTAAATGTTTAGCGAAGCGTACTTTATGAATATGAATCATATTTTCAAATACCGTTTTTTTTTTTTTTATGATGCTGTTTCTACTGTATGTTTTGAGTTGGTTTATTGGTGCAGGAGATTTGTTTGTTTAAATTGATTAAATTTTTCAGTGTTGTGTAATTTGATTATTGTTTTAAATGGCTTTTTATAGTCTCTAGTCTTTTTCTGTATATGTATACGTTCATCTCCTTGAAGAATGACTGATATTGATAACATGATCGTATCTCAGTTCTCTGTTTGCACAGCAGATTAATGAACCGAGAAATAATGCAGTCACGCTTTTATGCATTCGTTTTAAAATCAAGAATGTGATCAGTCAGTGTCAGCCTTTCATGGGCTTCAAAAGTCTGAAAATTTGTCTGTTTTGCTTTTTTTTTACTGATAATTATTCATCCACTTTTCATTACAAATGATTATTTTCACATTTTGAGTTTGAATATTGCTCGTGAACTTCAGAAAGATTTTGTTTTCTGCCATTATCAATGTTACAAATTTAATTATTCTTACAAATGTATTTTTTATTTGATCAGATATTTCATTAATTTTTTTCACTATCAAATAATTTTTAGTTATCTTTTTAATGTGTTTTTCCCAGTATATTTTTATCATTACATTTTTGTTTATTTATTTGTAAAAATGCATTAGCTGCAATGAAAAACCTCCCTATGAACGTATTTTTTGCTTTTGTTCCCTACAGTATAAATGAGTCAAAGACAAAACGTTCCATTGTAGTGTCTATTAAATTAAACTTACAAAAGTGTTTTATAGACATTGAAACTATATTAAAAAATAGTGTCAAAATTAAATTAAATGTCAAAATATGAAAAAAGTTACATTTCAAAAAGTATAATGCAATAAAATGTCCCATAATCATTCAATAATCAGAGTGATCATGCTAAAAATATAGAAATATTCTGTAATATAAAATGTGAATATATATATATAATATCTACTTCAAGTTTTGGTGTATGAATTATTGCTAAACTGAATGACATTTAAGTGGATGTCTTCAGTACAGTAAATAAAACGCAATCTCACAACAATTCGTAATTCTTTTGATTTAGTAGCTAATTCATATTCATTTGTACGATCGCATAAGTACATTTTGCTATGATTTGCTCCTCCCTCAATGAGGGTGATGGGTGGGGTTTGAGGACACACCTTCTTTTCACTAAAATTGTAAGGATTTGTATGAATTAGCCACTTTTCTGACAATACATAAAACAGTTACAGTATGTTTCCTCTTTGAGATCGGGCTGCTAATCATACATTTGATTTGACTAACATACTATGATCATCATTCTTTGCTCAGAAAACTTCAAATGATCAAAAATACAAATGAAACAGGACACACTGCATTGTATTTAAAAACAAAACAAATATTACACTGCCTGAGAAGCTGGTTTCGTCTTTGACCCAAGTGTACATTGTGAAAACATTTGTGTAGTGAATGCCAAGCGCAGCGTGTCATTGCTATTTATATTTGTTGTGGCATTTTGATTCACCAGCTTGCTATTTCTGCCATATTGTGTCTTCATTTGTCATCATAATTTGCCTGTGATTATGTATGCAATGACAAGTGCAATAAGTGGCAGATCAGGACGTGTGATTGCTGCTATAACGCCATTGGCCTTCACCTCTGTTTTTCACAGGGATTGTGATATTAATGCCGGCTGACAGATGTCCGGCTCTAAGATAGACGCTCAATCCTTCTGACAGACTCCTTCAAACCCTGTGGTTGAGCCGGTCCAAAACAACAGTTCAGTGGGTACAAAACACCCCCTGCCCTGCAGCACTGTCACCTTTGGCATTAATAAAATGAAGGTGCTACATTCCTTCTACAGGACTTTTAGAGATCTTGAAGTCTTGGGTTCAATTTCACGATGGCTTAACGAAAAATACTCTCAGTTGACCAGGGGAAGAAAGTGGCCATGGAGGGGACAAACTTACAACAAATGCCATTAGGAATAGATTCTTCTTCTTTCCAATTTTTGTTCCCTCTAACATTTCATTCTGTGCTTTGTTTTAGACACCTAAACAGTATGTCTGTATAAGTCTGGAGACCTGTAGCTGGCAGATATTCACTTTCAGACTGGTGAGTATTCATATGGGGTTATGAGATGGGAATTTATGATAATACAAAAAGTAAAATTACTTTGAGAACTTAGAGAACTTACTTTGTATTTAAAAAGGAAAATGTAAATATATTCATTATATATTACATAAGATACCACTTATAAAGACCACTTACAGTGTAATTTGTGACCCTGGACCTTACCTTATGTTATGCCACATTGTATGAGTCAAAATTCATTCATTCATTCGTTCATTCATTTTCCTTTGGCCATTTTCCTTTCCTTTAGTCCCTTTATTCATCGCCACAGCGGAATGAACCGCCAACTTATCCAGCATATGTTTTACACAGCGGATGCCCTTCCAGCTGCAACCCAGTACTGGGAAACATCCATACACACACTATGGCCAATTTAGTTTATTCAATTCACCTATAGCGCATGTCTTTGGACTGTGGGGGAAACCGGAGCACCCGGAGGAAACCCACACGAACACGGGGAGAACATGGAAACTCCACACAAAAATGCCAACTGACCCAGCGAGGGCTCGAACCAGTGACGCTCTTGCTGTGAGGCGACAGTGCTAACCACTGTGCGATCGTGCCACCTGAGTCAAAATTATAGATATTTATTTTTTCTTTCATGCCAAAAATCATTATAATATTATGTAAAGATCATGTTCCATTAAGATATTTTATAAACGTCCTACTGTAGATATACCAAAACTCATTTTCTGGTTATTAATTAGCATTTAATTAAATTTGGACAACTTCAAAAGGGGATTTTCTCTATATTTTGATTTGTTTGAACATTTAAGATTTTTCACATTTGTATCTCAACTAAATATTGTTCTTATCCTAAACAAAGTAAACACCAATTGAAAGCTGAATTGTTCAGATTTCAGATAATGCTAAATCTCAAAATCTCCAGGGTCACATTTTAGCTTTAAACAGAATTTGTTATTAATGTAAAATCATGTAAAATGCATAAATATGATGAGGGACATTTGATTCTGTTAATAATTTTTTCCTTAACTTATTGTTCAACTTTTTAAACTATAACAGAGTTCATAACGGATATTCCACCATCATGTAAAATGTCTGAAACCAAGTTGAGTTTTTTCATCATATTATTGTTTTTACAATTTTATGAGAAGTTGACATATAATTGATTACATGAATTAGTTACATGCTGTTTCTATCAGTGCTTTAAATATTGTTATGCTTTTTTTATAACTGAATTAACAGAATTGACCAGAATATAGGTACAGACACAAAATGCATTTTTTTAAGTAATTGAAATTACAAATAGAGAAAATAGCTTAGGTAAATTACAATTATACAGAAGTGTATACAAAAAATAATTAAGAGCATTACAGGAAACCTATATCTAAACCTAATCAGAGTCAATAGATACAAGTTATTTTTAAAATACCAATCATCTGACACATTTTTTGTTGTAAGACAAATGTAAAGATTTGAGCGGTGAGCACTGCACATATTGTGCACAACAAAAAGTTCATTTCTGACATCACTGTTGACATTGTCTGACTTTGACAGTAATGTGTTTGGCTTGTGTGTGTTTTATTCTGTAACTTCGATGCCCAGGAAAGTGCGAAAAAAAACGAATCCCAACAGCAAAGAGGAGTCATTTTTGAGAAGAATAGGCTCGGTATGGAGCGAGGGATTGGAAACCGCCTGGTCTCATCAGTTCCACAATAGCTTTTTGTCTATTTAAAAAAAAAAAGTTTTTCATAATGTTTCTTTTTCTTTTCCTACAGGCAGAACGGTACTGCGTCTGCTGATCCAGAAAGAGAATTTGATGAAAGGAATTGCCGATTTTCCAGGCATTTCATCCACAAAAACATTCACCTACAAAAGGCCTACAGTACAGTACATCCAAAAACAAACGCACTTGTTTGTCACATAATAATATGTTAAACACAATGTACAAGGTGTTCTCCATTGAATCATACTGTGTTTCTGATGTAGCAGCCAGCTCATTTCAACAGCCCCAATTATTTCGTCTCATTTTCAAGTACTGAGAGAGCGTTTTACGTCAAAGTCAACAAGTCCGGATTGAGCCGTAACATTAGAGTCAGTCATTTGGGTTAATACGATTCTGAGAGTGTAGGATAGATTGTGCTAGATGCTTATATAGTTACACACACCATTCTTCTGTCTATGTATAGGTTCTGTAATCGCCGTTAAAAAAAGAAGAGGGATTATTGTCAGCGGATATCGGTGTCCCGTTCACTCCAAAAATACATAAAGAGCTGCTGGCGGTCAACTAATGAAATATAATACCCATCCGCTAATGCTGGCTAACTGTAAATCCTCCTGATGGACAGTGCGGGTTTATTTGAGCGTGTGGTCTCTTGTGTTTCAGCCGGACAGAGACTCATTTCTGTGGCGTATAAATCAGCTGTTGAGATCTTTACATGGACACAACATTGAGCCTCGGAGACTGAATCTGTGAAAAAGTTCAACTTTGTCGCCGGGCTCAAATGAAAGGGCAGCTAATCCTCACTGTTTGCTCAGCATTTCAATAAGGACTCAAATCATTTGCTTAGGATGGGATCTGGTGGGGAAGTATTACTCTCCATCTCCTGCGGCCTTCGCTGACATATCGGGGAAATGTTATAGCTCAGAGGTTGTTATCACTCAGGAGTTAGTTTATGGCTTTTTAAATATAAATTTTTGTTAATCCTTTAAGGTGCATAATTGCATGAGAATTAGTTAATTATTAATATACAGAATACATAGAGTTATGGCATTACTTTATATGCAGTAGAGATCTATATTAGAGAGCAACCTAAAAATGTACATTTCAAAGTCGCTGCTCGGTCCTATTTGAAGTTTTTATTCTCTTCATTCAAGTTTTCAGTCTTCCTGTATTGAAATATGATACATGGAAATATATGCATATTACATATATGAAATATTAGTTAATATTTATATTTGACGTATATCAAATAAATGTCATATATGCAACATATAATTCAAAACATTGCAAAAATGGTTGCTTTCATATATGTTTTTTCAATCATTGGAAGTACAAAAATGTACATATGAAGAGTTCAGATGCAAAAACCTCTAAGTGCCGTCTGAAATTTCCATCGAAAATGAAGATTTTTCTCAGCCTCCTTTGTTTATGTTGAGATATTTCACTTTAAAGACCAGGTAAAGGACTTATTCTTTGCCATAAAAGTGATATTACTGAACATACACACAGGAGCCTGATAAAAATGCTCATTTTAGAGGAAAATGTCAGACGGCATTTAGAGGTTTTTGCATCTAAACTCTTCATTTATGTTCAAATATATTAGATTTATGTATATACAACTATATATGTTCATTTATAACTAAATGTGAACACAAAAACTATAGCTAATATACATTTGTACATAATATTAAACTTTGTAACCCAAAGTTTGTGCAGATTTGATCCAAAGCTGGGTTATAACCCAACATTTTTCAGAGTGCTGTTAAAGATGGATCAGCTGTTTGTACAAGGTCAAAGTAAATTATATGATTTTTTACATTTAACATTAATTTTTGACTTCAAACAGCACCGTTTTCAACCTACACTCTAAAACATGCTGTGTTGTCTGGGCAAAATATGGACAAACCCTACCATTGGGTTAAAAAAGTGTAATTTAGCAGTTGAAGACAAAATTATTAGCCTTCCTAATAAGTTTTAATTTTTTAGTGCTGTTTATCAGAAAGATTCTAAACATAATAGTTTAAATGACTAATTTATAATAACTAAAATATTTTGTCTTTGCCATAATGACTGTACATAATACTTTACTATTTATTTAGCAAGATACTAGTACTTATCTTAAAGTAATAGGGTAATATAGGTTAACTAGACAAGTTAGGTTAATTAGGCAAGTCATTGGACAAAAGTAGTTTGTTCTGTTCCAATCGAATTAATAATATTGACCTAAAATATTGTTTTAAAAACTGTTTTTACTCCAGCCAAACTAAAAGAAATAAGACTTTCTCATTCATTCATGCATTCATTTTCCTTCAGCTTAGTCCCTTATTTATCAGGGGTCGCCACAGCGGAATGAACCACCAACTATTCCAGCATACTGTATGTTTTACGCAGCAGATGCCCTTCCAGCCGCAACCTAGTACTGGGAAAAATCCATACACTTTCACATTCACACATACACACTCATACACTACGGCTAATTTAGTTTATCCAATTCACCTATAGCGCATGTCTTTGGACTGTGGGGGAAACCGGAGCACCCGAAGGAAACCCATGCGAACACGGGGAGAACATGCAAATTCCACACAGAAATGCCAACTGGCCCAGCCGGGACTCGAACCAGCGACCGTCTAACCACTGAACCGCCAATAAGACTTTCTACAGAAGAAAAAATATAGTGTTCTGGAGTAGTAAGCTGCTGCATGTTTTCAAGCATTCTTAAGAATATCTTCTTTTGTGTTCAACTGTTAGAAGCACTTAGTGCGACTAATGGTGAGAAAATGTTCATTTTTAGGTGGACTATCCCTTTATATAGATTTTGTTTGTCATTTTTATCCCAGCTGCTTTTTAAACTCATTTCATTCCTATAATTCCTCTGTGCTCATAAGCACGCGGCCTACACAACTTGAAATTGCTTGTATTCAGCTCTTCTCTGACAAGCACTCTTGAAATCCTTGTGTGCCAACATGTTAACTAACTAAAGTACACGACTCTGAGGCTGTTGGACCGAATCAAGCTCACTGTCATTTACTGCAGTAAGACAGTTCAACATTTCTACAAGGGCTCTTTTCGAATATACATCAGTCAGCTCCTCTTCAGGTCACATCATAAATTTGCTTCACAGTAATAATGCTCATGAGATGCTGTAAATGAGTCTTTAGAAAATGTATTTTGGGGGGGTAGGTCGCAAGCTAATTAAATGTAGAGCTATACAAATTAAGCTACAAAGCAACTAGCATCTTTGTACTGACCATTTCTGACATCTACCCCAAAAATCAGCAGTCATTTTTCATGTGACTGCACTGCCACTTCACAATAGCTTGCTTCTTGTCAGTAAATCTTTAATGCAATTAATTTCAATTTGTAGGACTGATCAATGTGTCACGACTGCTTTCCACAAAGGCACGAAACACAGGAGTTATCAAAACACGTAGATTTATTTACAAACAGAACTGGGACACTCAGGAAGACGACTCCCAGGGATGACGATCTTGGGGTGAAGACATGTCGTACACGCAATACCAGAACCCGGACTGAACAAAACACAGGACTTAAATACACAGCACATAATGGAACTAATTGGACACAGGGGTGAGACACAGGTGGAACTGATGAACATAGGAAACGGCGGGAAACAGAACAAAGGAGCACATGATCACAACACAGAACAGACACCTGACACAATGCTGTTTTTCCATCATAAAATGACCTATAATAATCCAGTGCTAACCTACAAAATTACATTCAATTTCCCAATCGACTGTCTATTTACGAAGAATTGATTTCATTCAGACTTGCTGCTGAATTTCCAATTTGTTTCTGAAAATTAGATTTGTCAAATAGATTAGAACCACATGAGGGACTGCACAAATGCTGCTTGTGAAGGAACTACAGCTTTAAATTATGCTATAGAAATGTTTCAAAAAATGATTCGTAAACAAATGATTTATCTGCATACACAATTCATAGGTCAGTTCACATGGCAACCATTTTATAGCTATTTTCCACTTCTTTCGTGCTGTTTACACCCAGTCAAGCTACCTGAATGAGGAAAGAAAGAAAACATTAAAGGGCTAATGAATTAATTATTTTAATATGTTCTGTGAGGGCTGCACGGTGGTGCAGTGGGTAGCACGTTCGCCTCACAGCAAGAAGGTCGGCTGGGTCAGTTGGCGTTTCTGTGTGGAATTTGCATGTTCTCCCCGTGTTGGCGTGGGTTTCCTCCGGGTGCTCCGGTTTCCCCCACAAGTCCGAAGACAATTGTCCGTAGTGTATGTGTGTGAATGAGTGTGTATGGATGTTTCCCAGTGATGGGTTGCAGCTGGAGGGGCATCCGCTGTGTAAAGAAACATATGCTGGATAAGTTGGCGGTTCATTCCGCTGTGGCGACCCCAGATTAATAAAGGGACTAAGCCGAAAAGAAACTGAATGAATGAATGTTCTGTGAGGTTTAGTTTTAGTATAATATTTGTATAAGATTTTTTGTTTGTTTGTTTTTCATAACAATGATTTATGTGGGTGGGCGGAACGGTGGCTCAGTGGTTAGCACTGTCGCCTCACAGCAAGAAGGTGACTGGTTCGAGTCCCAGCTGGGCCAGTTGGTGTTTTTGTGAGAAGTTTGCATGTTCTCCCCATGTTCGTGTGGGTTTCCTCCGAGTGCTCCGATTTCCCCCACAATCCAAAGACATGCGGTATATGTGAATTGGGTAAACCAAATTGGCCATAGTTTATGGGTGTGTGTGTGAATGCGAGAGTGTATGGGTGTTTCCCAGTGCTGGGTTACAGCTGTAAGGGCATCTGCTACGTAAAACATATGCCAGAATAGTTGGCGGTTCATTCCGCTGTGGCAACCCCTGATAAATAAGGGACTAAGCCGAAGGAAAATAAATGAATGATTTATGTGGAAAGACATTTGCAACCATCATACTGATTTTGTTTTTGAAGTCCTTTAAGGTATATGTCAGTAAAAGGCCACTTAGTCCAGGTAGCACACATACATCTGCAAGATGTTTTAAAGATTGTTTGATCTGGAAGACATCTGTGTGTTTAAAGATCTGATAAATGTCTTACTGTAAAAAGGTCTACCAAATGAACATTCTAAATTTTAAACAAAGAAATGTACTAAATGTCTATTTAACATCTAAAAATTGATGTTGAATAGATGAGCAAGCACTATAATAAATACATCCTCCAGATGTTAACATAAACATCAAATAAACGGCTGTAAATGGCTGATATACGAGTGCTATAAGGGTGTTTTGATTGACGTCATTGCATATGAAAAAGAATCAAAGTGTTGCAGATTAAATGTTATGAAAACATTATAAAAATCATTTACAGACAAAGTATTATTAAATTGTTTCATTATTTAATTAAGTACCTGACAATGCATGTGTTGTCAGTTCCAGTACACCTTTCTATAAATGTGCATGTTTCTTTGTGATCTCTTCTTTAAATTGCGCCTCATTTACAAAACAATTTGCAGTCATGCTCTGACAAAAAGTAGTGCTGGGCAAAAATTAATCGCGATTAATCGTATACAAAATAAAAGTATCTTTTGACATAATTTAATTGTGTATATACTGTGTATATTTATTATGTGTATATAAATACACACATGGATGCATATATTTGAGAAAATATTTATTTATATTTAGATATAAAACATATATGTATATGATACAAATTATATATAAATTTAAATATATATGTAACAAATTTGTTTTGTATAAATTTGTTTCTATGTATTTGTGTGTATCACATATACATAATATATATACTACACACATATATTATCTCAAAATAAACTTTTATTTTGGATGCGATTAATTCCAATACTCTTTGCACAGCACAAAAAAAAAAGTAATGAATTCAGAATGCTGAAAATAAACTTGTTTCTGACACTGGGACTATTCAGAAGTCAAAGCAGAAGTTCTTTCACTCTTCTATTTACTGTTTGTCAGCAGACAAACATTCAAAAGATAGAATACATAATAATCTCCAATTATTATAAAGAAACTCATAAAGATTAGGAGCAAATTGAGCCTGATTAAATTTTCAATTTTGGGTGAACTATCCCTTAACTGGAATGTACAACATTCAGTTGATAAAAGTAGCATGGGCTCTTTAAGTTCGATAGCGTTAACTTACAACATTCATTCATTCGTTTTCTTTTCGGCTTAGTCCCTTTATTAATCTGGGGTCGCCACAGCGGAATGAACCGCCAACTTATCCAGCATATGTTCTACGCAGCGGATGCCCTTCCAGCTGCAACCCATCTCTAGGAAACATCCATACACACATACACTACGGACAATTTAGCTTACCCAATTCACCTATAGCACATGTCTTTGGATTTGTGGGGGAAACCGGAGCACCCGGAGGAAACCCACGCGGACACGGGGAGAACATGCAAACTCCACACAGAAACGCCAACTGACCCAGCCGAGGCTCGAACCAGCGACCTTCTTGCTGTGAGGCGAACGTGCTACCCACTGCGCCACTGTGCAGCTAACTTACAACAGTTAGTAATTATTTTGATGATTTCCTTCTGTTCAATAGCTTTGCAAACTGGTGATATTATTATTATTATATTTTTTTTAGATATTTATTTCAATATTATTCATTCATTCATTTTCTTTTCGGCTTAGTCCCTTTATTAATCCGGGGTCGCCACAGCGGAATGAACCGCCAACTTATCCAGCATTTGTTTTACGCAGCGGATGCCCTTCCAGCTGCAACCCATTACTGGGAAACATCCACACACACATACACTACGGACAATTTAGCTTACCCAATTTACCTATACCACATGTTTTTGGACTTGTGGGGGAAACCGGAGCACCCGGAGGAAACCCACGCGAACACGGGGAGAACATGCAAACTCCACACAGAAATGCCAACTGACCCAGCCGAGGCTCGAACCAGCGACCTTCTTGCTGTGAGGCGAACGTGCTACTCACTGCGCCACCGTGACGCCCTTTAATTCAATATTATAAACATGTTATTTAAATATAGCGGCTAATTTCTCAAAACTCTTGTACATGAAACTAGTTTATCTGCATTGCGAAATTAGATGGACACGTTCAAAGAAATTCCTCCGCAAAACCCATGTATGACCATTGCTTTTTCACATCCCTAATATCATGAATTAATTGTCTTGGCTAGCTTTTAGCATGTTAATTCACAACTTACTGACAATATGCTAAAATGTGCTTCTGATGTGATGACTGAGTCACATAATTACTGCTAATTACGGCCATTTGAAGTATCCAGGATGCCCACAGACAGAGACTCCAGCGCCCTCTGTTGACTGCATTTAGTTTATCTACTCACTATTATTAAGGTGAGTCTTTAACTTTGAACTCTACTGAGAATAGATGGATGGATGGATGGATGGATGGACAGATGGATGGAGAGACAGACAGACAGATCTATTTATGCCTCATTTATGCACTGACTTTAAATCAGCTGGTGTCAAGTATATGAAATGTTTTGCTTTAAAAATGTGTCAGCATTAAATCATGTCTTTGTACGATAGCATACATGATTCAGTACTGTGGGTGTAAAGCCAAAGAAATTATCTCAAGCCATGCCTAATGTATATTTTAAAATATAGGGCCTAAATATTTTATAATAATATCGAATAATTCAAAAGCACCAGCGCTTGAGGCGTCTAAAATAGGATCAGATCCAATTTAGCTGATGCCTGAGGAAAACAGCAGCACTAATGGTGGCTGGACACACTGTCCTTGCACTGTGAGTTTCAGGAGAAACCCCTATGTGTGGAACACAGATGCCCTGCCATTCTGCTCTTGTTAAACTGTCCTCAGGGGTGATGGGCAGTAATTACATATCAGCACAATTACTGAACACTGCCATGAGAACAATACGCTGAGCTGGCCGTATCTTTGCATCTGCTCATTACCGCAGTAAGCTCATTGTGTAATCCAGCAGCAACCGTTTCACTGTGGTGACTGCCTATAATTTCCTCCGCCAGTCCATTCAGTCCAACGGCTTTATTTGACCAGCACGTTTATCATGCCAAATCATTGAAATTCCTGTTTTCAAATGAAGTCAACAATGTTCAAAACTGCACCAGTGGTGTAGCATAATACATAATAATAAAACTTTTCTAATGCTATTTAGGATAGTATTCGAATTTGGAAGCAGCACTAGAGATAAACTGTTGACTTGAATCAATTTTGAATCCATTCAGTCGATTTCTTGTTCTGGTGGAGTCAATTTTAGCTTAGCTTAGCATAATGAATTGAATCAAATTTGACCATTAGCATTTCGTAAAAAAAAAGTGTCTTGATAATTTTCCTATTTAAAGCTTGAGTCTTCTGTAGTTACATCGTACAGAAAATGAAAAATTAGTCAAGAACCTCTGCTGCTGTACCATGCACCTGGCTGCACCAGGCGGAGTGATATTACGCAGCGCTTGCTTGAGATTGGGCTGTTTTCAGATGAAGCCTTAAAACCCATGAGAACTTGGTAGCAGGTTATATCGCATAAT
Source organism: Danio jaintianensis (assembly GCA_903798115.1). Lineage (NCBI taxonomy): Eukaryota > Metazoa > Chordata > Actinopteri > Cypriniformes > Danionidae > Danio > Danio jaintianensis. The sequence continues at coordinate 23,869,330 of CAIGQV010000001.1, read as the reverse complement.
GTATTTTGAATTGAATTTGGATGTGCTACTTGTCGCACATACTGTTTTTCACATACTATACAGCATGCAATTTGGAAGGCATCATTAGTGTGACACTTGTGCTGCTCTTCTGCTGCTGTTGCTAACCTGCATCAAGGTTTGACGTGTGTTCAGAGATGCTCCTCTCCAGACTTTGTAACTTAAATATTTGAATAACTTTTCCATTTATCAGCTGAACAACTCTGGCCATTCTCATCAGACCTCTGCCCTCAACAAAACATTTTCACCCACAGAGCTGCAACTTGCTTGATTGACTTGCTTTTTCTCTCTTTTCTGGATAAATATTTGTAAAATCCTATTTGCACTATGTAGGGGTATAGAGGGCAATTTCAGACACAGACCTTGATTGGCTTGTTCAGGTGTGTATGGTTAGGTTTGGAGCAAAACTCTGTACCCTCTAACCCAGGCCTACAGTGCTCAGCATATATAAGTACCCCCCTCAGAAATCTATCTTTTAAATAAATTTTTTTTGTATAGGAAGCTATACAATATTATATTTGTGCATATTCAATTCAATTCAATTCATGTTTATTTATATAGCGCTTTTCACAATATAGATTGTGTCAAAGCAGCTTAACATAGTTCTAGTAGAGTTCAGTGTGGTTTAAATTTCACTGCTGAAAGTTCAAACACTGTAGAGCAAATCCACCGAAGCACAGCTCCACAAGTCCCGATCCAAGCAAGCCAGTGGCGACAGTGGCAAGGAAAAAAAAACTTCACCAAATGACGAAGTGAAAAATCCTAGAGAGAAACTAGGCTCTGTTGGGCACGACCATTATTCTTCTGGCCAAACTTTCTGTGTGGAGCTGCAGTCTAGGCGCCGGAGGCTGGAGAAGCTGGATGTCCATCGTGGAGAAGCTGCAGGTGTGAGTAGGGCACCGGCGGGAGGTCAGACTGGCCCACAGGATCAATGCGGGGACACATTTGTCACGGTGGTCATTCAGGAATCAGTCTCATGCCCTCCATTTCTCCATGACGACCACAGCATCAGCTCGGGATACGACCTGGTCCAGGATTATGGATACCTTGGGATCATCTCTTCACAGGTCTTGGATCGCATCAATGGCGCTGCATGTACATTAGATTAGTCAGTACTGAAGCCAAATCTGGAGCTTATCTAACAAAATAACTTACGATAACAGTCCAAAAACTAGTACACCCAAATTTATGTTATAGAAAAATATTAAATACAAATTTTAAAAAGAGGAAAAATCAAGAGAAGCAAAAATATACATTGCCTATATTCACTGAGAAATTAATAAAAATATTCATTTCCAAAATGGGGTGTACTCAATTACACTGAGCACTGTCCCACTGAACATTGGACTTCTGATGGATGTCCAAAAGACATCTATTATACCAACGGACGAAATATAGACATGATATGCACGTCCATCCGAGGTCTAATGTTTGGTGGGGTATATCCGAAATCACCCCATACCTTTAAAGTCGCCATGGAATGAAAGTTAAGATTGTTCTTTTTTCCTCTATTGTGACGTACATCCACTTGAAATGGTCCTGAAATGATAAGAAAAAAAGTATGGTGGTGCGTGATGTCGTCCTTTGGGAACTGTATCATTGGAAGATCTGTGTTGCAAACAAAATGAAAGACGATTGATGAATGGATGAAGGCAGAGAAGAAATGAGACACGCCCTGATAGCCCCTCCCGAAAGGCATTCCATGTGACCAGAAGTAAAGAAGGGTATTATTGAGGGGGGAGAGAAGGTTTTGATATTTGATTAAGATTCTGAGTACAACTGAATTTTTACAAAATAATGAAGTGCAGGCATCACGGTGGCGCAGTGGGTAGCACGATCGCCTCACAGCAAGAAGGTCGCTGGTTCGAGCCTCGGCTGGGTCAGTTGGGATTTCTGTGTAGAGTTTGCATGTTCTCCCCGTGTTCGCGCGCGTTTCCTCCGGGTGCTCCGGTTTCCCCCACAAGTCCAAAGACATGTGCTGTAGGTGAGTTGGGTAAGCTAAATTGTCCGTAGTGTATGTGTGTGTGTGAATGAGTGTGTATGGGTATTTCCCAATCATGGTTTGCAGCTGGAAGGGCATCCGCTGCGTAAAACATATGCTGGATAAGTTGGCGGTTCATTCCACTGTGGCGACCCCAGATTAATAAAGGGACTACGCCGAAAAGAAAATGAATGAATGAATAATGAAGTGCACAGATACATCGTTTATAACAAGCACTACTACATAAACGAGGTAAGTAAAATTTGGTTTTATTCCAACATTTAATAGCACACTATTTGAAGAAGCATCCATTTCTAATGGTGTCTGAAAGAATAAGTGGACATTCTGAAGTGCACTCTATCAATCCCCTCCTTAGAATACACACTTCTGACTGTCAGTTTATTTATTTATTTATTTATAATTGAACTTCTCAGACTGTAAAGACAGGAACAAAAGTCTCTTCCTCATTAAAAGTTTTTTTTTTCCTCGCCGTTTTTCTCCCCCACTAAAATGTTTTTTTGGTCTATGGCTCTCCATCAAGAGTGTTTTAAGGCTTTTGTAGTAAGGAGTTTGTGCACGTCTGCTTTAAAGCAATCCACACTCGGTCTACAAGGACTATGTGGACAAAGCGTGAAATTATTCATCTCTGTCAAGTGACAACCCAGAACAGCTCCAGGAACAGTTTCCAGTAGCCTATAGTGACTCAATGAGCAAACAGAGACATCTAGTGGCATCTTTCTGCGTCTTTTTAAACATCGATAATTAGGCTACTCTGAGGTAACATTATTATTACCATAGCAACTGAATCTATCCTTGCTCATCTATTTTTGGAACCCATACATTTACACCTACTTATCTTCAATTCCCTTTCATGCAGTTTAAAGGGAACTAACATGAATCTGACATCAGTTAATGCATGATTTTTCAATCGAATTTGTTTGCTACAACAAATTATGTTGATTAAATCAGTACCTAATTTAAATCAGCACTAAATGAACACATATCACATATTCACCACAATATGTGCAGTATGTAGTTTACAAATGCTCTTATTATGGTTTGCACTCCACAATGTAATGTTTTCTGATCTTCTGCCAAAATTGATGAGGTTGATAACTGAAAAATCTATCCACATATAATTTACCAGCATATTGTACATAGCATTTACCAGCATAGCATTTTTTGTCATGTAATTGTTCTGCTAATTTGCTGTCTGTAATACTATAGATAAGATAGTGGAGTGTAATGAACAGCATGTGGTTTTGATTGTGAAGGCAAACTCGGTGAACTCATTGGTGAGACTGTCAGTCAGCTAGGTTTACATAGTTTACATCACATCTCTATTTCTTTAGTTTACTCTATTTAATGTTATTTATTTGTATTCAAATTAAATAACACAGAACCGATCGGGATGCATCGGCATCTGTGTGGAGAGGCAGAAACCAATACAGTTTTGTTTAAACTTTGAATTGCATGGGAGTGAAACAATATATTAGGTGTACATAAAAATACAATTAGATTTCTTGTATAAACAGGCATACCTTATATACTTTATCAGAAAGACACTTTTTCCAGATGTATACCCAACAAGCAATTTTGTGTTTAAAAGACATCTCATAGATGTCCAGACATAGATATCTTGGCTAAAACAAGGCTACATTTGGGATTAGTTCATTCATTCATTCATTTTCTTTTCGGCTTAGTCCCTTTATTAATCTGGGGTCACCACAGCGGAATGAACCGCCAACTTATCCAGCATATGTTTTACACAGTGGATGCCCTTCCAGCTGCAACCCATCACTGGGACACACCCATACGCTCCCATTCACAAACATACACACTACGGCCAATTTAGCTTACCCAATTCACCTATAGCGCATGTCTTTGGACTTGTGGGGGAAACCGGAGCACCACAAAAAAAGTAGGAGGAAACCCACGCGAACACAGGAAGAACATGCAAACTCCACACAGAAATGCCAACTGACCCAGCCGAGGCTCGAACCAGTGGCCTTCTTGCTGTGAGGCGACAGCGCTACCCACTGCACCACTACGCCGCCCTACATTTGGGATGTTAGTGAAAATCTAAAATATACCTAACAATAGTCCAAAAGACTCATCAAATGCACATTGGACAGACTTCACATATGTAGTTATTGATTCTTGTGTATTTGATGACTAGTCTATTTTGGACTGTTGTTAGATATCTAGGTTTTCACTGACAACTCAAATTTAGCCAAGATGTCAATGTTTGGACATCTATTAGATGTCTTTTAAAAACACACACACACACACACATACAAATTCTTGCTGGGTAGTTTGAAAAGCCAGTATACCATATTTAGATGTTTGTAGTATTGACTACAGAAAAGCTGTTAAATATTTCTACTGCAGGGCGGCACGGTGGCTCAGTGGTTAGCACTGTTGCCTCACAGCAAGAAGGTTGCTGGTTCGAGTCCCGGGTGGGCCAGTTGGCATTTCTGTGTGGAGTTTGCATGTTCTCCCCGTGTTGGCGTGGGTTTCCTCCAGGTGCTCTGGTTTCCCCCACAGTCCAAAAGACATGCTCTATAGGTGAATTGAATTAACTAAATTGTCCATAGTGTGTGTGAATGAGTGTGTATGGGTTTTCAATTCATTCGGCCTCTGAAATAGAGACTAAGAAAATGAATGAATATTTGAAACTTGAAATTTTGAAACATATGGTCTGTTCAATATTAAAACTTTTAACTTTAATATACACTTGCTGTCAGAATTATTAGTCCTGTTGGTAAGCATGAGCTGTGAAAATTAATCTGTTGTTTCACATTTTAATCTTTCTTCACTGGAGTAGGTGTGGGGAAAGATTACAAAAGAAACTCCTTTGAATGGCAGCCCGGTGGCTCAGTGGTTAGCACTGGTTTGATTCACGGCTGGTGTGGAGTTTCCATGATCTCCTCGTGTTCATGTGGTTTTCCTCCTGGTGCAAAGTCCAAAGACATGGGGTTTAAGTGAAATGGATAAACTAAATTGACCGTAGTGTATGAGTGTGTGTGTATGCGTGTGTATGTGTGTGTGTGTATGTGTGTGTGTGTGTGTGTGTGTGTGTGTGTGTGTGTGTGTGTGTGT
>CAIGQV010000001.1:23851924-23864219 GCA_903798115.1 Danio jaintianensis | reverse complement strand
TGTGTGTGTGTGTGTGTGTGTGTGTGTGTGTGTGTGTGTGTGTGTGTATGTGCGTGCGCGCGTGTGCGTATGTGTGTGTGTGTGTGTGAATGAGAGAGTGTATAGGTGTTTCCCATCCGCCACATAAAACATATGCCAGAGTAATTGGCTGTTCATTCCACTGTGGCGACCCCTGATACATCAAGGGCTAAGCCGAAGGATACTGAGTGAGTGAGTGAGTGAGTGAGTGAACTCCTTCCAAGCAGAGCACCTCTCTAAATGATGTAATTCCTAATTAAGACATTGCAATCAACTAGAGAGATGTTACAAATTTTGCCTTGATGAGTGTATTTTCTTAATGCACATTGAATGGCCAAAATTCTCTAAGGATCACGGCTGGAAGATTGCAGGAGTATATATATGTACAGCTAGTTAGTCAATAGAAACTACTGGACCAAATTTAAACCTTTATTGGCAGATGAAAAGAAAACAGCTTTTGAAATGGGTTTAAATCAGGGGTCACCACTGTCCTGTATAGATTTTAGATCCCTGGTTTAAATGGATACTATATACTGTTGTGGGCCGATGGTTCTGGACATCTTGAATCATGGATTCTATCAAATGCTAGATCAAAACATGATTGCTATAAATCTTAGAATGGTTTGTGGTTAGATCTTTGTTCAAGGCAAAAGGCATCCCTGAAGACAATGTGGCAAAATATGTGACTGAGCACAAAACTAAGGTTTTGCCATGGTTATCCCAGTCCTCTGATTTAAATAATAAATAGCAGAAGTTTTCTGGGGTTTCATTTATTAAAAATCGTGTAGAAACCTTTCTCAAAGTGAATGTATGCCAGAATAAAGGTTAATTTGCTTATTAATTATGTCTACATATGACAATTTAAAGTGGTTAAATTAAGTCAATATTTAAATTAAATGTTTACTAAGAGTTTACACATTCTCCCATCAAGTTTGTTCTATAGTAGGTCCCCATGAGCAGAATTGAAGACCTCTGCCCGACAGAAGAATGTGTACCAACACGGATCAGAGAGTTTAAAGGGAATGGAGAGATTTTCCTTCTGATCTCTTTCCTGGTGGAAATTGGGCCTTTGTTCAGAAGGGCAATAAACATTGCCACCATGTATTGAATAAAATACTTTATTAATTTAAGTTAATTATTTAAGTGTTTAACTTCAGGTTAGAGTGTTGAATGAAAATATCAACATGATAAATAATGCATGCTTATTTTCACAAACTTCTATATTTGTATTTACCAACAGTGCTAATAATTCTGACTGTAATAGAAACTATAGTCATTATTTACACAGTGGTAAGAGCTAGGATGTGCTATTCTCAATAGCATCTGCAAACTGTGATTTAAATCTAATATTCAGTACGTTTTTAAAAAGGAAACATTATTAAACTTTATTGATTGCAATACAGTGGGTTATTTAGTCGGCCCTACACTGAAAAAAAAAAAGATTCATTGGATTTACTCCTTTTACTCCTACTTTATTTTTTAAGGTAAGTCGTTCCAAGCAATTTATATGGGCTGAATTTAAACAAACAACTTAAGTTGAACATTACTAAATTTATTTCCCAGTCATGGGTTGCGGCTGGAAGGGCATCCGCTGCGTTAAACATATGCTGGATAAGTTGGCGGTTCATTCCGCTGTGGCGACCCCTGATTGATAAAGGGACTAAGCCGAAAGAAAATTAATGAATGAATGAATTACTAAATTTAATTAGTTTGTTTACATTCAGCCCATATAAATTGTTTGCAACAATTTTACAAAAATCCCCTTTTTTCAGTGTATGCCAATGTTGAAATGTAAAGAAATAATAGTTGTTTGTATCTAAAAAAACACCTGGAATGTGTATTACAGTAGGCTATATTTAGATGTAGAAGTTGTTGCGGTTATTTTTCTTGCTAGAAATCTTGAAAATGACTCAAAATGACACCCAACACATTTACTTTAGCAAAAATTCTACCCATATTCACTTGTGTGTTCCCCTCACTCGCCCCACTAATATCAGATTTCATGTAGATTTGAACGATGCACTGTCTGTTTAAAAGAAACTCAAGACCCCGCCCACTACAGTGGGAGAAACGCCCTGTACCGTCATATGGGAGGAGCTACACGAACAGTACCAGCCCCTTTCTAACAAAACACAACGCTGAACATTTTCTCAGTATCAAAGACGATTATCAATAACATAGGTCGACTCCGGAGCTCAATGCGGAGAAAGGTAACCTTATTTTTTATTAATAATCCATCAGTGTGACTGAAAAAGCTGTGAGCGACAGCACATGGGTGATGCAGCCGCGTCTTTAGCAGGGCTAACAATCACAGCATTATTATCGGCGTCCATCTGAGGTAAGTTAGTCAGGGATTGTCCTTAGATTCACCCATAAAATAAACCGCAGTCCTGGTAGTCAAGCATTAATCTCCGTATTATGAAATATAGGTCATTGCATGCGGATCCGCGGCTTGCGCGTGCCAGCAGCCATGCACGCTGCCAGAAAATATGCTTCATTCTCACATGGAATGAATGCTGAACTGTTTTTAAATGTATTTCACATGACATCCAGCTTCGTGTGTTGTCGTTAGCTGGGGCGGTTGTTTTACTGCGCAGTTGACCTGTAATCATAATATTATGTAGGCCATATAGGTGGATCCCCGTCTTTGTCTCGCACGAGCGGCTCATTCCTGCAACTCTCAGCTAGCCAGCTGTTGGTTTGATTCCAGACACTGATTCCCAGAACTGGCCAACTGTTGTCCTTATGTGTCCACAGTGACTCTCAAAGTCCACACTTTTGGTCTTCATTCTTAACTGTACAAGTTTGTTTGTTTATAGAGCTGCACAGGCGTGACTGACTCTTATGAGACAGACAAGAACGAGTTAAAGACCCATTTCACTTAATGGCATTAAATGCATCCAAGTATCTTAAGCTTAAAAAAAGTGCTGTGGTTTATTTTCATGTACATTTTGCATACAGCTTAAAGGGATAGTTCACCCAAAAATGGACTTTTACTCATCCCTAAGCGGCTTCAAATCTTTGCGTTTTATGTTGAACGTAAAAGAAGATATTTTGAAGAATGTTAGAAACTGGTAACCATTTTCTTCCATAGTAAGAATAACAAATACCATGGAAGTCAATGGTTACTTTTTCCCAAGATTTTTTCAAAAGGACTTCTTATGTGTTTGACAGAAGAAAGAAAGTCAAATAGGTTTGAGACGAGTGAATGATAGCAGGCTTTTCAGTTTTGGGTCAACTATCACTTTAAGTTTTAGTTCACTGTGATTCAAATTCAGTCTATTTATTCATATACATAAGGATATTATTTATTTAGTTTTTTATATGATGATCTATATTAAAGCATTGCAGTATTGGTTTTTACTGTAAGAGTACTGGATTGCAGTCAGGAGAATCCAGTGAGTGTGAATTATAATATGGTGGAGAAATATGTGCATTTGTAATGAAAATGTCAAAAGAATTGGGGGAAAAACTAGTTCAACTGAAGTTCAATCGAAAATGGCTGTTAATACTAATTCTGTACCTCAGGCCATCCAAGATGTAGTTGATTTTCTCTTCTTAAGTAGCGCTGAAGCTGTGGTGGTAACACGAAAGTTAGCAGCTAGAACTGAATATTATTTACAATGTTGTAATCATTTTAATCCACACCCTCAGCAAAAAGTCAAGAGCATGTTCACAACAATCTAGAGGACAAACATGAATCAATGTAATGAAATGTAATGTAAATCACATTTAGTTTCTTACAGTTTATTTGTTGTGCTTTATAAAACCTCATTTTATCATCAGGAGCCTCTGGTATTAAATTAGGTTTGCATGTGTATGTTTTTTTTTACTCTCAAAGTAGCAGTTAACATGCGATTCATGATCACAGTTTCAGCTATAAACTTGTTTGTTCTGCTAAAGAAATAATATCACTTGCATCTTAGATGGCCTGAGGTGTACGTAAATAATTTTTTGACTCAGTGTCAGTAGCTCTTGACTTGAATTTCGAGTCGTAAAGCATCACAATTTCAGCTAAATATCTTCTTTAATGTTATACCTGAGAAAAGTCACCAACATCTTGAATGGCTTTTGAGAGGGTGAGCAAATAAACAGCAAAGTTTGATTTTTGGGGTGAACTGTCCATTTATTTGTCATTATCTTAATCCAAAAATAATTGAAGTATCCGTTTAAGTGTAGTTTTTTTATTTATTTATTTATTTTTTTTACGTTGTTTAGTTTGATGATTTGTTTGTTGACGTGTTACAGCCCTCTAATTTATAATACAGTTATTATAAAACATTAATTGAGGTGAAAATAATGTCATGTGCAAAAATGCATAAGGGATCATTTTTATTTATTAAATCAAGTCATTATTTTATTGTTATAACAGTTAATTCTTTGTCGAACCATGCCATCCTTTTACAAATTTAAGTGTTTAAAAGGGTTTGAAAGTTAAAATCTGCTTTGCCTACAATGGCATTGCAAAATGAGTGCAATGCCCGAGAACTTTTACCATTTGGACAGATTTGTGCAAGCATTGGCGGAAATTTGCGTTGGGCTGGGCCAGTGGCTTGCATGGTTACATTGTGCAGCAGTGCAATGCAATACTTCTAATGGTCCAAAGGCCCCACTTTTTTTTGCTAGCACTCATTCCTGGCTTCCAGACACATCAGCAAACCTTGTAATCGCTGCTGAGCTGTCCTTTTCTAAATGATGTGGTGCTTTTCTGTGCATCAGCTTATATTGGGATGAGTTTGCCAAGTCATGTTTCTCTCTTAATCTTTTATTGCATTTAATGATTTTTATTTTTTTTTTTTTTTTATGATTTGTACTCTTGGTAATGGAAAATGACTGTTATCAGATGCTTGTAGGACCACGTCTATTCTCAGCAGGTCACAAGGAGCTCTTTACTGCTCTGATTAATTTTAAAGTATTTAGATTGTCAGATGTCATTGCTGTAAGCTGTATGCCTAAATCCAAATCACCAAAGAAGGTCCTGCAGATTTTTGTTTTCCCCGTCTCTCTCATCCTAACTCTTCTTTCTCCTCCTCCATTCCCTTTGCTCCTCTTCATCATGTTTGCAGATCATGGACCAGGAGGGAATTGCATGAGATGGGATGTACTTGATGTGCTGCATCACCGTTAAAGGTGAGTGAGACTGTCAGCTTTTTGAAATGTAGATCAGCCTGCGTTTGAGGGCTCTGTAATACTGCGCGCTTGAAGCATGCTGTGAATGTTGTAGTGCTGCCTAATTATAGTGATTTAACTTACTTTTCTGCTTGTTTTGCTAGTTTGTCTGTGCTTTTTTGTATCATTCTGGTTATTTCTGGCATGGTGAGATGTTGTTTTGTAAAATGATTTGCTGGAAGGCCTTTTTTAATATTGTGCTTTTTGTTTTTATCATAAAAATCGAACGAGAGCAGTCCATGAGTTGCCATTAAATCAATTATGCATTCACGCAAATGTTTTACATCTTCTTTTTTTTTTCCCATGAAACTTTAGTGATGATTTATGAAAGAACTTATTCTTGTAATTAAAGAATAATAATGAGTTTTTACAAACTGCACTTAATAGCAGCATTAACTTAATAACTAACTCAGGAACGAGCTTCACGATTAATCAAAGACTATTTTTCATGCACATTTTGTCAGTAAAATCAGATTCTGTAATCACCTGTAAACACAGTACCTGCTTTCAGATGTAACGGTATTTGCTACACAGAGCCATAGATCAATGAGAAGCAATGCAAAGCAGCTGTCAAATCGCAGAATAATTATCTTCATTTCATGCTGATTAAATCATCTGCAAATTTTGCGCAGCTTGTCAGTGAACTATGGCTCTGTGTTGCTGCTACATCTAAAAGTATGTGAAAATACCACATTTAATAATATGGGTTACTCTAAACTCGCCACATAACTTCAGTCCGGTGTCTGAAATAAATCTTCTGTGAGATGATTCAGTAGTCGTGTGTTTATTAGTTATGTTGAATCCAGAAAAGCAGTGAAATCTGCTGTTTGATTTCCTGGGTCTCTACTTTGCAGCATATGTGTAGTTTCCTCATGAGAGTGCCCTCTTGTCCTTTGGAGGAGATTTACTATTGAACGCAGAGCCATGTTTGCTGACAAGATGTGCATGAGAATCGCAGCTTTTAGAGAAACTTGTTCATTCTTTTATCAGCAGCAGGGTGGATTACTGTAGTGGACTCCTCACTGGCCTTGCAAAAAAGACTCATCCAGAATGCAGCTCATCCAGAATGCTGCGGCCAGGATTCTGACCAGAACCAGAATCAGAATCAACCAGTTACATTCAGAATAGATTTTAAAGTATTATTACTTGTCTATAAATCACTAAATGGCCTAGGACCTCAATACATTACAGATATGCTCACTGAATACAAACCTAATAGATCACTCAGATCTTTAGGGTGAAATAAACTAGAAATTCCAAGAGTTTAGTTAAAGCAGGGTGAATCGGCCTTCAGCTACTACGCCCCTCGCTGCTGGAAACAGCTTCCAGAAGTGATCAGATGTGCTCCAACATTAGGTACATTCAAATCAAGACTGAAAACACATCTCTTTAGCTGTGCCTTTACTGAATAAACACGGTGCTACGTCCAACAGATCGCACTATTATGTCTTTCTTTTCTTTTTCATTCTTTTATAACCTGTTTTAACACATTTTAATCTGTTTTAATCACTTTTATTATTTGTTTTCTATGTTCTTATACTTGTCTCTTTTATTCCTGTTTATGCAAAGCACTCTGAATTGCCACTGTGTATGAAATGTGCTATATAAATAAACTTGCCTTGCCTTTTGCTAAATCACAAGTCACGATTTCAATGCATTGATATGTCATGCAGTCCTCGTTTTTGGACAGTCCCTCTGAACCTAGCCCTAAATAAATTTTCTGAGGTCAAATGATAGCTTTTTGAGTGAAACGTAAGCCACAGTTTAAAGGGATGATTCACCCAATAAATTCTTTACAAGCCTCATGTTGTTCCTAACCATTTTGACTTTCTACATTATAGATGTTCTTGGTTCTGGCTATCGTTGACTTCGTTTATATTATATAAAATAGTTTGGTTCCTTACATCCTTCTAAATATTTTCTGGTTGGCTCCTCATGCAAACCTTTTAGAATTTGTATTTATTTATTTATTTTGAATGACAGCAGTGGTCAGTTCATAATAGCAATGTAGTAATGTGAAAACGTTTGATGTTGTGCAAACTCTACATTTTTAAAGAAGTGCTTGCTCTTTCTGCTTGGAGTATTTCTTTCTGATGAAGTGTGTTGGGTCATGGGCACAGATGTAGTTTTATTCATTGGGGCATTTTTAAAAATGAGTTATGTATGTTATGTAACAAGGTCCTGTGCTGTTGTTCATCTTCCTGCAGCTGCGTGAGTACAAATAAACTTGTCCAGGATGGAGGCCTCCTGTATACTGCCTGTGCTGAAGAAGAAGCTGGCCTTTCTGTCAGGTAAAGACTAATAGCATGGATAAATATGTGCTGCGAATTTCAATTCCGAGTTATTAGTGTAAATGTTTTATAGTAGCATGGCAAACTAAAATAGTTTCAAACAATGTCTTGGAATAGATTTGCTGCAGGCTTCTCTCCTTTCTGCTCTAGGATGTGATGTGAATATTAGATGTGACTGTAGCGCTGAGCCAGAAATAAAATGCCATCCCATAAAATGGGCCATGCCAAGTGATTTTAAATTTTATTTTTTTGAAAGCCTTTACTGGCTTTCTTGTTTGTGTTGTTAGAAGTGAAAAAATGTCTCAGGCAGCTTAATTTTCAACTCTATATAATGTAGTCAGAGATCATTATATGCTCTGCTATTACTTTCTGCTTAAACTCAATGAATCTAAATGCTTTATTGTAACACTACACATTATATTTGCTTTTTCTGGTGGTAAACAGTATTCAGAAATTGAATAATTAAATGTAAAATAACACCCTTTACTCTATGTATTAAAATGAAATTATTTATTTAACCAATTTTACGAATGCTTTAGACCAGGGGTTTTCAACCTTTTAGGACACATGCCCCCCCAAAATTATAATGCACGTGCAAACATCATTCACATATTACTTACTGCTTTTGATGTACGTACATACAGAAAATGCTGCTTCACAAAGCCAAGTTCGCAGAGCCCTGACAGTGTGGTTGAGTCGAACATTGAGGACGTTTACATGGACACCAATACTTTAATCCGATTAAGACAATACTCTGATTAAGAGTCTACCATGTAAACAGCGATTTTTAGTTATTATTATTTTTTGATTACCTTAATCCGACTAAAGTCATAATTGAACTAAGCAGAAATGGATTTAAGATATGGAGTATGCATATGTTAGTAGGACTTTTCGCCACGTTTTGTGACAAGATCCACACACACGGCTGTCAGTAAAGGACAGCCTTTAAACATTTAAAAAGATATAAATGATAAACTTTCTCTCTGTGTTGCCTGGTCATGCGCAGCCCAGTTATATTTGCTTTTTTTTATAATGCAGGCGAGAGTCTAACTCTTATTTTGCATGAACTACTCCTTATGACAAGTTCACACTGCATAGTTTTAGCCCTGATTTTCACTCGCCGGCAAAACAGCAAACAAAATGCCTCAAATCGGAGCCAAATCATTCTTTCATGTGAGCAACAATCACGCAGTGTGAGTTATTAAAGATGTGATCTGAGAGAGTCGTCGACATGTCGCCAATGCCTGTGAAATATTTGGCATATTAAATATCTGGACCTGCCGGCGATCCAAAATCATGCTGTGTGAAAAGACTTCTGACTGAAAATCACATTGACGATGAGCTACAGCCAATGAGAGAGCGAGATACAGGACTGCGGGAAGTTTGGGGAGGACTTAGACCACAATATCAGAACAAACTTCAAAATTTTGCAATAACATTAAAAAGGAACAAACCAGAAGCATTTGCTGCAGTGCTTTGCTAAATTATTTATTGACCTCCAACTCTCAACCCCGATCTCACGTGTGACTAGGGCTAGGCAATAAACCGATTTTATCGATTAAGTCGAGTGTGAAGTTTACATCGATTTTCTTGAATGAAAATTGGTTTTCATTGTAACATGTGACGCTCCCCTCTGGGTTGTAAATATTGTGGTAGTGTGAGTAATTTATATGAACTGATATAACACAAAATAAAAATGAATAAACCACTGAATGAATGTTCATTGAAAAAAATAAATAAATAAATAAAATAAATCATCTTGAAAAAGGTCCCCTTTTTAACAATCCTATATGATTTTACTTTCACTGTAGTTTACTTTCACTGTAATTGTATAAAATGGTTTAATTTATATTATTATTATTATTATTATTATTATATATCTTGTATGCAATTATAAATATAGCTTGTTAAATTTGATCTTTAAATGACAGCTTTTTTTTATATCCTATAATTAATTATAATTACGATAAGGTTATATAGGTTCGGCTATACAGGTTGGGGGGATCGATTTAAATCGTAAATCCAGATTTTTTTTTTCCACAAAATAATCAGATTTTATTTATTTTTTTTAAAGGCCCATATCGCCCAGCCCTAGGTGTGACCTTGAGTTATTTGCTTATCACGTCTCACATGTTTACATGTCAGTTGTCGGCAGTTGTTTATAGTATGGTCATGCAGTGTGTATCCTCCTGTCACTGATCTGTCCTGCAGTGTGAACACAGCAGCAACTGAACGCTACCCCAGAGTCATGCAGTGTGAAAACAACTGTGATCCCACAACTTTGAAGATACTTTGAAAAACTTGGCTTTAGGCCACATCTCTGACTTCAGTGGCACAAATAAATAATTCATTTCACTCATATGTTCATCCAATGGGAAGCGGACATTGTTCACATTATTTTATATACCTTCTATAACACAATGCATGTGAGTATGGGTCTGCTTTATCTGGTATTTTACAGTGAGGGTTGTACTTAGCATCAGCAAGGCTCCCTCTTCTGACAGCCTATTGAATGACACTTTCAGGTGAACAGGAGCAAAATAAGGTCATTCCTAAAGGTGTTCTCTGTTCATGAATTCATTCAATTTGTCATTTTGTTTAAATGGACTGTGCCTCAACATTTTTTTATATCAAGGTCTTTGTTATAAATTGGATAATGAAGGCTTCCAGGGAAAGGAATTTGATGCCTTGTGTCCTTGAAACGGCTCATGTTCCCATGCAGGAGTCGACATACTGTGAATTAATTACAGGTTGCAATGGCTCTAAAAATCGTTTTGTGTTGCCTCAGTGATGTTTTTGTCAGCCTTTTCCTTGAAGCCTCGCAGTCTGACACCATTTTTCCATTCCAACATCATATTTTATTCTGTGCTGTTGGATTTTCTGCATATTTCCTGACTCTGCCTGTTTGGTTTTCCAGGAGGCAAGGACAGGCGCAGTGGTTTAATCCTGACCATCCCGCTATGCACCGAACAGACCAGCATGGAGGAGCTCAGCACCACTCTGGACTACCTTCTTGGTATTCCCAGGTAAACACACAGTTTTGAAAACCTCTGTTGAAGTTAAGGTGTCAGTCCATTGCAAAGTATCGACAATAAACACCTTTCAAAGCTTTGAGAGCAAAAATGGAGCATTAATCTTATCATTGTAATTATAAAGCACGCTGTTACTGTATTCACACATGGAATGGAAAGTGGCCATAATTCATGGTCAGACTGTGGTTGGAGGCTGAAAAATGCTGGTATTGATTTCTCTAGACCTTTTAGACTCAAAAGGGTCTGGAAAGATATTATTTTATGTTTAGTTTGTCTATTTTACATTTGTGTTGGCTTTTTATTTTTTATTTATATATATTTTTTTTAATGTTTGGATTTCCTAGTTTTGTACTATATTAAAAAAAATATCTAGTGTAACTTAATTTAATTATGACACACATTTCCATTCATTTGAATTGCTATATTTCCACCTATATTAGGCAAATACAACCAAAGAGCAAAAATCATTTTGAACCAATGTTGTCAAATTACTTTAATTTGAATGACCTTTTAGATTTGAATTTGGAACACAGTTTGCTCTTGAGCCAATTTATCTCAGTCGATTAATTTGGAATGCCAAATGGGATCTGTGATCAAATAATAAACTTTTCAAAATCCAGTTCTTAGTAGTAAGAAATTCTAATTATTCTTTTGACTCAAGACATGAGTTACTCATGGACATTTACTCAAAGGAGACGTTACTCACAAATGTCAGTATTGCAATAACAATCTAAATGTATAACACGTACTCATGGAATGCCCTATTTTTAATGTTATGAGACAACAGTTTTTATCTGGAGAGACTTTTAAGGATTTGTGAAAAATATCACTTTGAATGCAATTTGGAGAAGGTCATTATGAAAGTGTTGAAAACTAAAAGGGACTACAGAAACCGTGATGGTCATAACAGTGATGCCAAAACTCATTGACCACTTCAGCACATTACTCTTTCTCCATGGGCTCAGTGGAGGAGGAAGTAATATATACACAAGACTGTCTATTGAGTGTTCTTAGACAGTGTTAATTTCGTTGACAAAAAAATTTCATCATAATTTGACGAACAAGTTTCTACCGACTAAAACTAAATAAATATTAAGTGATGATGACGACAACTATAATAAAAATATACTGAGAATGTGATTGAGGGATGTATTTTGGTAAATATCCAATCAAAGTAGCTGATCCACAGTAGATGCGGGATACGATTATTACATAATCCATAGGGGCGTCTGTCTGTCGCATTAAACTATAATGAAATGGCAACAGCTGAGAGAAAAAGAAGATTCACATTTGATGTCAAGACAAAAAGACCGTAAACTGAATAGGGAGGAAATAGCTGATTAAAAACAACAAATCTAAAGCGTCATCAGCATGCCAGGGAATCATCCCGAAATTCACGCAAAAGTAAACTCAGATCTTTTTTATTTACCCGAGTGTGTGCTTTTGCTTAACTGAAATGGTATAGCCTCTCGCTGACCTTTAGAGAATTTACTCAGATAGATTTCACATTTAAAAGTTATTACATCAGTAAGTCTTAAATTCATATGATCATGGCATTCATTTTCGTAAGGAATTGTTTCCTCTGTTTCATTTTAGCTGCGGCTACAGTTTAGCTTATGTTAACCCTGATCTAACACACGCTAGGTTCGTGTGCGCTTTCTGCGTATGCCATGATCGTCATGACAACAGCCATTTACAGTGTACAGTCGTGGCCAAAAGTTTTGAGAATGACATAAATATTGGAAATTGGAAAAGTTGCTGCTTAAGTTTTTATAATAGCAATTT
>CAIGQV010000001.1:23826279-23846620 GCA_903798115.1 Danio jaintianensis | reverse complement strand
TATATATATATATATATATATATATATATATATATATATATATATATTTATTGATTGATTGATTTTATATATATTTATTGATTTTTATATCATTGTATTTTTAATCTTTTCTGCTTCCCAGCTGAAAAGTACTTTAGGTAGATTTAAAACACAAAACAAGGGTTGGATTTTATTTATTTTTTATTTTGCTATATATGAAGTGTATAATTTTTCTATTCTTTTAGTTTGGATTATCTAGTCAAGTTCTGTCAAGTATTTCCAAACTTTTTTTCATGAATTACCAAAGTTCCTATCTTTCAACACACAGCTGTTAGAAAAACGCTCAATAATAATAATAATAATAATAATAATAAATCTCTGTTTTCATTTAAAGCAGATTCAGTTTTAATTGTTCATCTTAAATGAAAACATTATTCATTTGTTTTGTTGATGTTTAGATATTTTTTGTTGATGTTTAGATATTTTTTTTAAATTTAAGAATAAATTAGTTCTTAAAAACAGTGACAGAAAAGTGTATTATTTATCAACAAACATTTAATAAAATTTTTGTGTAGTGTGTTTTTAATCTTTATTAGAATTGTATTATTTTATATCATTTTATTTTATATCATTTTATTTTTTATCTTTTGTGTATCCCAGCCAAAACATACTTTAGGAAGATTTAAAACACTATACTAAGGGTTGGTTTGGATCCTTCACTTTAATGCATCTCACCATTTCATCACATCTCCTGTAATATCATAAATCAGAGCAGACTGTAGGGTTTCCTTCTAATTGGGCCATGAAGAAAGTGGGTGAAGTTGGCAGAAGATAGTGTTTGTGTTGAATGCTTAGCCCTCTGGCATACATTATCAGAGGAGGAAATGGGGGGGGGGCTACATGTAAACTTAACCGTAGCGTGATCATGCAGATGTGCACTACAGTATACAGCCCTGCACTGCTGAGTCTTGGCTTTGGACTGCATGCTCATTTGTCTGGATGTCTTTGCTTCGTGCCCTCGCTGGGCATGAAGCAGTAATGCCATGCTGCCTGGCAACCCTCACATTGCTTCAGCCAAGAGCCGGATGACGTGTGTTCAGGAGGACAGTCAAACCACTGTTTCGTAACTAGAAACCTCTGTCTGTGGATGTTTGTTTAGGTCATTGTGTTGTTTGTGCTGTGATCTGGGCCAGCATGCCCCTCTAGCTGACTACAACTACCAGATGGCACAGTTTTGGCTGAATGGAGGTCAGTGTATCAGCATGAGGAAGCGAGCACGGTTACTAGTGAAAATGGTCATTACTGTACTCTTGACCTACTTGAAGATCCATATTTCAATGGGGGTTTTGTATCAGCGGCCGATCTCTGAGGTGCATGAGGAACGTGTGCTCTGCATTAATCATTCTGCCCAAGATCCTTCTCAACGCTGGTGCTTGGCCAGCCGTAAGTGAGCATATGGGGAGAGAAAGACCCGGAGGCCTTATTAAATAAGTGGATCCTCTTTCACTGCCACTTAGGGTCCATAGGACCATCTGTTACAAGACTGCACAAATTTTGTGCTTATTATTGCTGATTTTCTATTCTTTAAAGGGCTCCAAGTGACTGTGCAGTAGATACAGGTGCTAATGAGATTTGCTTTCCTTTAGAACAAAGGGGGTTAATATAAATATGGTAGGCATTATATCATTAAAGAGCTCATTAAAGAGCCTATAACGAAGCATACTAAACTATCTCTCAGCATTTTCTTTCATGTGTTATGATTTCCATTTAAAGAATAGGAACTTTTGGTGGTAAAAGCTACTTTTTACAATCAGTTTTTGTATTGTTGACATCTGATCTTGACTGACAGTTAATTTCCTGATGTTACCTTGGGCATTTAACACAGATTTTAAATCTAACTATTAAAAAGAATAATAATAATTTTGGAGTATTTTAAATGTTTTTTTGTTTAAAAAAATGTAATTACTGTTATACATGAACGTATATTATATTGGCAAATTGATCTGTAGATTATTTAAATAAAAATAGAATTTTGTAAATAGAATTATTTGTTAATTATTTGTAACTTAACTCCTTAGCTACCCGAGGTTGTTCATCAGCAGGTCGAGTGCACGGATACGGGCACTGGTTAGGAGAGTGATAAGCTTGGTTCACTACACTTTGGGACACATTTGAGTGTGACGTGAGAATTTCTCATTGTACATTATCAAAACTGGAATGGATAACCAACAGCATAACTAATAATTGTTATATATTAATTTGACTAAGTTTTGAAAAGTACATTATAACTTAAATAATTTGATTGTTTCATATACCAGCAACATTTCAACCATTAAACAGTTATAAATGTTTGCTATCTTTTTCTTAACCCGTCCAGCTATGTTCGATCATGTTAAAAATAAATAAATAAGGGTTTATTTTTAGAAAAAAACATCTCTTGTTTTTCATTACGTTTGGTTTGGGTCATGTAATTCATATTTTGCGTTTCCGAACTTCTGTTAAGGGTGCAGAGTGGGTATCAGTTTTTACAGTGCATTGTGGGACTTTTCAGGGCGCAAACGTGTCAGTGCACTGGAAGAATTTTGTGATTGAGACCGCACTTAAAATGGCTGGCGACCTGATCAGTGCACTGACTACTGAGCAAGGGTGCTGATTGAGATGTACACAATGTCATTTATTTCTGTGATGGCTGGAATTTTTCATCATTTGTTACTCTAACCTTTAGTGATTTATAATCCTTTTAAAATCATGTAGATTTTTTGCTCAAGAAACATTTCTTATTATTATTGATGTTGGTAACAGTTGACTTGCTCAATATTTTTGTGGAAACAGTTTTGTTGCTGAATGGAAAGAACAGCAGTTCTTAGAAAAATAATTTTTTGGTTGTTATTAATTATCTTTGCTGTCACTTTGGATCAGTTTAATGCATTTTTGTTGAATAGACATTTACATCTTTAAAAATAAAAACAAACAAATTGTATATAATGCAGCACAGCATTTGTTTTCTTTTTTTTTTGCTTGAACTTTTGAAAAAAAAATTAGTGTTTATACATAGCAAGCCGCTTTGAAGGGACTGTATTGATCAGAGAGCTTTAGCAGACGCAGTGTTTAATCTCCTCTAGCTAACCTTGCAGATGTGAGGGCACGACTGGCTCTCCTCCAAACTCTTGCGTTCCTGCTTTAGCAACAGGCCTGTGTTCTGGGTCACGGCGCGTGAAGAGGATTTTAAGGAGCACACGTTACTTTGATTAAATACACTTCAGATTAACAATTTGAAGAGTAGATTTTTTAGAAGAGTAGATGTTCACTCCAGAATTAACATTTAGTCTTTTATTTACCCCAATGTCATTCAAAGCATCCATGTTGTTGTTGTTGTTTAACATCTAACACAAACACAATTTATAGTGACCACAGATGTGAAGCCCCAGAAATGCTTTTGAAATCAGAAGTTTTGTATGATCCTTTATTCATTTTGATGTAGCACTTAAATCTTAATTCTCCACACGGTGTTACAGTAGGCCTATATTCAATGTCAGAATCAATATCAAGAATTTTACTGGTAAATTACCCAAAAGTAGGGCCAGACAGAATGTGCTTACATTTTTTTGCTATTTCTGCAGAGAATTTTGTAAAAAATCAGCAGATTTATGCAGAATGATTTTGGGAGTATCATAACTAAAACCTTAATATATGAAATCAAAAATAATACCTTTTAACTTTTATTTAATGTTTACAATGCAAATCCAATTAGATCCACTTATTTTGTAAAATATTACTTTACGTACTGTTTTGTAAATAAATTATATAAACATTTTCATATTAGTCAATAATATTACTGAAATGAATTTAAAAACTGAATAAATATACATTTACACAAGTAAATAAATAGACGGGCTGGAAATCTGTAGATTTCTGCACGCTCAGATTCCGTATGGGCCTACTCATAAGATATAATTTTTAACAGGAACAATCTGTGTAAGCATTTTTTCTGGTATAATTTAAAGTACAAGTACTATTGCACTTGTTTTCCTGATATGATTCACATGACCAGTAAATTACCACTCACATGCTATGTGTGAACAACAACAACAAAACTATCATCTTTGTTAAGCTTCTTTTGACACAATCTACATTGTAAAAAGCACTAGAGAAATAAAGATGAATTGAATTATAATTATGTACAAGGACATAACTTGCCGAGTTATCATGCTCTGGGCCAATGATAAAGCTCTATTGGAGCATTTAATTTATTTCATTCGATTGTTTCCTTAACTTTATTTTTCTCTGTATAGTTCACATTGTATTAAAGCAGCTTTACAGAGAGCCAACAAATATTTATACATATTAATAATGAAATATGTAATGAAATTATACAATAATAATGCTTTTGCCTGTTCATTCTTGCACAGCTTACAAATGATTTTTAGAAGTCATAGACATGGTCTGTGTTTCAGAGTGCTTCTCTTGACATTTACATTTTTCTTTGTTTTATGTATTTTTGATTTAGATTTTCTCACGTTTTTACAGTGGAAAAACACCAGCACACAGATTTGAAATATGGGAGATGACAGCACTGTTATTTTTGAGTGAACTTTTCCTTTTAAGGCTTCAGGCAAAGGTGTTGGGTTTTTCTTTTCTTTTTTACTTTCTCTGCACGTTTTCCATTCCTGGCTTTGCAGTGACATCATGACAGAAGGAGATGAGACTAAACCCAGTTCGTATGCTTTTATCCTCAAACTGCTTTTTAGTATCTGCCACAGAAACTTCACGGCTCAAAACAACGCTTTTTAGATGCAAGAACTCCGGTTAGAGAGAGTTTGTGAAACAGACATGAAATAAACCTCACTCTGGCTCATATTTGATGGGCCATTTTTATTATTATTATAATTTTTTTTTTTCCTGCTGAAAATGTCCCAAGCAGATGGAGACGGCACAGGCAAACACGCCTCTGATATCCTGTGAAAAATGTTCCGCAGACATTATGAATCCAAAATATTTTTCCCCTATCTGCTGTTCAGTTACTCTGGCTGGATGTGTTTGTAGCGAGGCCTTGTCCCTCCATCCCGTGTGTTGATTCAGCTGAGCATATTTGTAAAGACAGCTGTGTTTTCTCTCTCTTTCTGTCCACACACACCACATGCAGAAAGCAGAGTCTCTTCATTTTTCACACTGCGTACAGTAAGCACAGACATGGCAATCATAAACATTTACATGTAAAGCTTAACATAAATTTGTCTGTGTGTATTATAAAACATTGTTAAATGAACACTAGCCAAGTACCAAAAGAGTCAAATTTAGAGTTGTTAAGTGTAAGTATGGTGATCACCAGTTGGACAATACATTTTGTTATAATTGTAACAACGCCTGAGAAAAGATATGGTTAGTGCGACTGTAATGTAATTCTATAAACATGTACTCTGTGTCTTGAGTGAGCAGCTCATGATAATAGTAGCTGAGATTTCATCACATTGAGAAACAAGTGATGTAAATGGAAAAAATCAGGAAAAAAAATTACTTAATTTGCAAAAATGCTTTTACGCTTGCTTGAGGTGGTTTTTGACATGCTTAAAGGTCCCATGAAAATAAAATGACTTTTTTTAGATGTTAGTTTTATGGATATCTATTAGTTAGTGTGCTCCAAAACAGTGACAAAATTCGTGTTTAGAAAATATAAAACTTGCAAAATTTCCACCTACATAAATCAACGATTTATTTCACGTCACCCCATACTTCAGTTTCTTATCAAATCTTGACCAATCAAATGCTCTCTATTATCTGAAATACCCCGCCCCCTTCAAGACGCTTCTCATTTGATGCGCTTGAGCTCAACCACTCACACTGGGAGAGCTGTGATTAAAAGCAAAAGCTATTGGCTGTTTTTGTAAAAGGGGAGGAGCTACTCTGTCCCACCCTCTCATTTTTTTCCATTGAGATTACAAACATCCAATAAAAACATACATTTCAAATCACTTCACAGGACCTTTAAAAGGGTTAATGTGAATAAGGGCAGATGGAAACACCTTTGTCAAATAAACGTAGCGAACATCACACCTGACTAATCAGCTGTCTCTATTATGCTTGTCTTGTTTACTGTTGGTTGCTAGGTTACCAATTCTACAGTCAACCTCTCTAACAACTTAATTGAAACACAGCTAATTCACATTTGTGAATTATAATTTTTTTGTTTTTGCCAACTTTGAAAAGATTGGTTTCATATTAGGATGGAAACCCTAGTATTTTCAGTACCTTAGATTGGCTTGAGACCGGTAGAACTGTTTCAGCTAGTGCTATGGAATCCAAGTAACATGCATTTGAAAGTTTAACAGGTCAAACAATTTTTCAAGATTTGTCAACAAGAAACATTTGATAATCTATTGTCAACCAACTAGAATCGTTAAAGTTTTTCCCACAAAAATAAGAGCTCAAAACAGTTTAAAATGAAGACCAAGCAGCTATAAATAGTAGTTAAGTGAAGTGTTACTGCTGTAAAAATGATTTATAATTTGTTGTTGTTAATTATGTAAATAGAATTACAGTATATCTTTTTATTTGTTGTTGTTTTTTGTTTGTAATTTAATTAAATAACAATTTTGTTTTAAGGGATGGTTCACTCAAAATTGAAATTGACTCTCCCTAAAGTGGTTATAAACCTTTTGAGTTTTTTTCTTCTGTTGAACATAAAGTAAGATATTTTGAAGAAAGCTGGAAACCTGTAACCATTGATTTCCATAGTAGGAAAAACAAATGCTTTGGAAGTCAGTGGTTACAGGTATCCAATGTTCTTCAGAATATATTCTTTTATCGAACACGGATAAAAGAAATCCGCTTTGGACCAAGTGAAGGGAAAGTAAATGACGACGTTTTTGTGTAAACTATCTCTTTAATAAAAAATAAGAATACTTGAAATGGCAGTTTTTAATGGAACAATTCACTTAAGGTTTACTGGCCAGAAATGTTCTGATAGTTTTAGGCCTTGCTTTCTGACTGAAAAAGACTCACTGAAGTGTGCTTTCACATTTTCTTTTAATGCACCAAGTCGTTTCGCTGCTTGACATCTGTAAACAAGTTTGTTTTGCATGAATGGCCTACTGATTATACATTTACCCTGCATATTTCATGGATGCATCCCAATTAAGTTAATAAGTAGACATGAAATGTTGATTTGAGCTGACATTTTTATTATGTGAGAAGGGACTGTTTGGTGTTGTGAAGAAAAAAACAAAAACAATAGTATAGTTACAGTATATTCAGTGGTATAGTTTGTCAATAAACAATAAGTAGTAGTAATAATTTGTAGAGTTTCTTTTGTTAGCATTTGTTTTAAAGTCTTTTAATTTGAACCACACAATGTATGCATAAGTAGTGTTTTTATTAATCTTCAGTAAAGTAATTGTCTATATATTTTTATTATATTTAAAAAAAATGTTTATACATTTTCTCTCTTAAAGCTGGCAGCAAACTTGACATAAATAGCCTCATTTAACATGAGTCTGGCTGACGTCACGTGACTGATTTCGACTCGGCAGAAGTGCTGCTTCACCTGCAGAGTTTGTCCTATATACCTCAAACATCAAATAAATTATTCATGGATATTAACCTTGCGTGACATTTTCTGCTGCAGAAGGTCCCTAGCGGTTTTTAGATTATGCTACATTACACACAGATGTCTGTTTAATTGCTAACATTAGGGAACAGTGCACTTTGCTCTCCATTTCTTCACAAAAATGGAGGGGATTTTATTTTTCAGCAGAAGTGTTGAAATGACTTTGGTCTGCAGTCATAATCGAGTTAATGTTTTCTGTTTCAGGTGATTCTGGTGTCTGCCAATAAACTCACACGCTACATCGAGCCATGCCAACTTACAGATGAGTTTGGTGGGAGTCTGCTTTATGATCATTTGGACTGGGTGAACAAACGATTGGTAAGAAATATATATATATATATTTTTTTTTCACAACTGGTCATCCACAGCGATTCTGAGTTTGTAATTTATTTTTACATAGTTTGCTAATCAAATTTAAGCAACATTGTGAAAATCTGTAGATTATTTGAATTTATGCCCATAAATGATCTGAACTATTTAATTGAATTGACTGATAAAGAGGACTGATTTAAAGGAGGGATAGCTCATTCATCAAATGATGAAAATTCTGTCATTATTTACTCACTCTTCACTTGTCACAAACCTGCTTGAGTTTTTTTCTTCTCTTAAACACACATGGAGTTATTTTAAAAAAAATTGTAAAACCGCTAACCATTGACTTCTGTAAAAGGCTTTTTTTTCTTCTATGGATGTCGATGGCTAGCAGTTTTCAATATTCTTCGAAATATCTTTTTTTGGGTTGAACAGAGAAGAAACTATTTTGGGTGAACTATCCTTTATTAAAAGATCACTAACACATTTCATATGTTGATGTGTTTCAGGAACACTGTGTGTTTTTTAAACTGTATATTTTCGTTGAATTGTTATATGACAAATATAAGTGAAATGCCTTCAAAGTATGTTTAGTATGTCAAAGTAAATGTAAAGTATGTCAAATGTCAGTGTCATTTTATTATTGTTATTAGATATTTATGACCTCTAACAAGCTGCCTATTTAAAACAAACTTCCCTTTCAATACTGCAATAAAACTTAACTTTTAAATAACATTTGTATGTAATATCATCTTTGTTTAGTTTTTTTTAAGATAAAATGGTTAAATCTAATTACACAATGATGGTTTTTTTTTTTTGCAGTTTTAAGCATTTTACACATTTATTTTATTAGTTTAAACATTGCATTGCAATTAATGAATTTATTCATTCATTTTTATAACAATGCATTTTAGTACTTACATAAAATATGCTTTCTAAAATCACATTGATAAATATACAGTAAAGGAATAGTTCACCCAAAAATGAAAGTTTCAACACAAAAATAAAATATATTTAAGAATGTTGGAAAGCAGCACCCATTGACTTCCATAGTATTTTTTTCTTCTTGCTTCAGATATCACTGGCTGCTGGTTTCTTACACCCTTCAGAATATTTATTGTGAATATGAAGTGTGTTCGACAGAAGAAATAATTTAATGAAAGTTTAGAACCACTTGAGTGTGAGTAAATGGTCCCATTTTGGGGCTTTGGGCATCCCTTTAGGTTGGTGTGGACACAAACATGGGACGTCTCATCATTGTGCAATACACAAAAATATTGAGGTGTTGAATATCATCTAGTTACTGAAAAATATTGCAGTGTGTATCTACAGTACATCACCCTGCCTTTGTGTCTGTTTGCTCAGTGTTTTGTTTTTAACTGTAGGTCTTTTCAATTTGTTCCTCTTTTAGGTCTTTGAAAAATTCACAAAAGAATCCACATCCCTTCTGGATGAGCTTATTGTCATCAATGAAAACGAAAAGGGAAGCCAGGCAGAGAAAGACAGGTATTTTACGTCTCATTATCTCCAGACAAGAGCTCTTAATTATCACTGCTGCTCCAAGAGCCACAGTTTTTCTATGAGTTATTAGTAAATATTAAAGGTGTAATTAAAATTTTGTTTGAATCTGCCAAACAATTAATTTTTACTGAGAAATCAAACTGTTTAATTAAATGTGTTTACAGGAAAATACTTAGTAACAACAACACATATTGTTAAATTTTATAGGTCTTCAGAGAGCAATATTCTGCCTTCATTTGATCCTGAAACAGTCCTTCAAACTGGTGAGCATCAATCTGTTCTCTCTGTGTTCATATGGATGTAGGCTTTAAAGGTAGTTTCAAAAATGTTAGGATTTTTTGGAAAAACTATCTGGAAAATCAGATTTTGGTTTGAGGATTTTCACTGCAATGCTGCATCCAGCATGTGATGTCAACGCTGAAGCTGTTTTTCCAGCTGGTGTGTGACTCCATTCTGTTTTATTGGTGGGGTAGAGCTAAGAAGTTGGCTTTAGTGCTGTTTAACACTCTAAAGTGATTTCACAGCTTTTGTATTTGAAGTTAAATCTGGTTTGTAAAGTATGTTGACTCTACCCCTGTGCTAAAGAACTTGAGTCCCCAGTGTAAGGGGCTTGCATTAAACTTTTATGCTTCAACTAAATAGTTACAGACAGGATTGTGCACCATTCAGCATTTATTTGAGAACGTTGGTTTTTATGTTTCTGTTTGAATTAGTCACAATGAAACCAAAATGTACTTCACCATTTTAAGTGGATGTAAGTCAAGATAGAGAAAATAAATCTTAACTTTAGTTTCATTGCGACTTTAAACATACTTAATTATTTGCTTGATGTTTTTCTTTTTAGTGTTTAAATGTGTAGTTCGTCCAAAAATAAAAATTGTCATTAATTTCTCACCCTCATGTTATTCCAAATCCCTGAGACCTTTGTTCATCCTAAAGATATGAGGATATTTTTTGATGACATGCGAGAGCTCTCTGACCCTCAAAACACTTCATGCATCATCAGTGGATCAATTCATTACATTTCGTTACATTTAGTCATTTGGCTGACGCTTTTATCCAAATGGACTTACAAGTATTATGCAGAGGCCAATTATCACTGCAGAGCAAACGGGGGTAAGGTGTTTTGCTCAAGGACACTTCAGTCATTGTCTGCTGGCACTGAGATTCAAACCCACAACCTTCTGCTTACAAGTCCAACTCTCTAACCACCAGACCACGACTGACCCTTCAATTCATCTTTATGTCTATAGCGTTTTTACGATGTAGATTGTCAAGGCAGCTTAACTTAGATTAGGTTCTAATAAATTGAAACTGCTTCAGTCTGGTTTTCACAGTTGAAAGTCAGTTTAGTTCAATTTAATGTAAATGTCACTGCTGAAAGCCCAAACACTAAAGAGCAAGTCCAACGATGCACAATTCAAATGTTATGAAGCTACAAGAATACTTTTGTGCAAAAAAAACCCCCCAAAATAACGACTCTATTCTATTCTACTCTATTCACTATAGCCCCTTTCATACATACAGACCTTTCTGGAAGATTACTGGCAATTTTCTGGAAAGGTCTGTATGTGTGAACAGGCCCTATGTTTCTTTTCTTCAGCTTCAAGTTTTATCAAATAAAGTAATTTTTTTGTATTAATTTATCAAAAATAACTAGTTTATTCACCTTTATCTTCAGCATCTTTATCTTTTACATTTATCCTACGTTATCTTATCTTTATTTTACACTTATCTTTTTTTTTTTTAATCTTCCATTGCTGTCTATGGAGGATCAGAGAGCTATTAATGGATTTTAACCAAAATATATATATTTTTGTGTACCGAATATGAACAAAGGTCTTACAGGTTTGAAACAACATGAGGGTAATGTAAGCTTTTCATATTTGGGTGAGAAATTAATTAATTAATATGCAAATTTCTGGCACCATATGATTTCTGCAGTGTAGAAAATGCAGACAAGTTTGTGGAAACCAGTGAATTAAAATTGAATTTACTGTGTAACATGAAATGTCACATAATTTGGGTAATTATGGATGAATAAATAAAAATGCACTGTACCAATACTTAATCAAATTGTGATATGAACTGTGAACATTAGACTGCAAAAAGACAATGTTAATGTGAAGTATACACGCCATGCCTGTCTGTGTGAATGAATAGCATGGTTTCATTTAATACGCACATACTCAAACACGTGTGAAGTTTATGCTGTTTTCAGCATCTGCCCTCTCACTATATGGTGAGCTGCTGAAGTTCATCTGCAGCTTTATGAAATTCAGCCGCTGCTAATGCAAATCTTTATTTGCATTGATGCATTTCTGCATGCTTTCATTTTTACCATTTTGTTGTTGCTTCTAATTTGCAACTTATTAAATTCCCCTCCTGCATTACAGTTCAAAATTCCAATGTTAGACCCTTTAGGGCCTTTCAAATCTTATGTACGCTCAGAAATATGAGTGGGTTGAATAACATCATATTCTGAATGAATTATGAATTTTACTTAAAATTAGCGGCACAAATGCAACAGTGGCATAAAATAATTTTTTTATTACTTGCATAATGTGGAAAAACTGGCTTGATGTATTCATGTAACATTGTGCAAATTTATACTTCGCACAATTGACAGATGGGCTATCACATTAGCATTCATCACTTTCTTCCTGCTTGACATGTGGCTTATGAAACACTGCGTTGCCGTTTATGGCGTTCACTTGGATTCTTTGCTAACATTATTTTTATCCTTTGTTGTGTTCCTCTGTCACAGGACACGAGCTGCTCTCGGAGCTTCAGCAGAGGCGTTTCAATGGCTCTGAGGGTGGAGGAGGTGGAGGAACAGCGTGGTCGCCCATGGACGATGAGCTGCTCGCTCAGCCTCAGGTGATGAAGCTCCTAGACTCTCTGAGGGAGCAGTACACAAAGTATCAGGAAGTCTGTCGTCAGCGCAGCAAACGCTCCCAGCTAGAAGAAATCCAGACCAAGGTCATGCAGGTAAAACACAGAGGGGATTTTTAGGAGTAGTACATCAAAACAAAAAAAGAGAGATTGCCTCTGGAAAATTGGCTTGTGCTGTAGAAAAATTGTCAGTAGGTTACTTCTGGTGCTTTTTACCAGTCAGCTATTCTTGTGTTCTCTTGGTTTAAGTTTAAAACATTTCCAGCTAATATAAATGTGTGCTTTTAGTGACAGGTGGTCTAATTTATAAAATCTGCACCAAAAACCTTCCTAAAAGTTGAACGTACAGTACGGCAGAATAAATTTAAATAAATTTATTTCTAAGTATGGTTTATTTGATTATTTAAAGTGGTGCAATTAAGTAAATATTTGAGTTAAATGCATAGTTTACTTGGAGCTGCATACATTCTCCTGTCAAGTTTGTTTTTTATAGATCACGCTTTTGTGTGGGAAGTGCAGAATACAAATGTGGCGTACAGACAAAATGGGTGGAAATGTGCGAATGCCACATTTATTAATGAGACCCCTGATCAGTGTACGAGTACAACTGAATGAGTGGGAAAGCAAGCAAAAGCAAGCGAGATCATCTCACAATGATCTCATGTTAGTTCTGTAGGTGGACTTTTGTGGCTCTTTGCATGAATGTGACCTTGTGTGTGAGTATGAAAGCAATGTGATCAAATGTGCTTTTAACTACCTCTAGAATTGATAGAATATGGACAAGCTCAATTAAAATTTATGGTGTACTCACCGAACCGTGCCCGAGCATGTTTGACCTGCAAATTATGCTTCGTTCGACTAGTGAGAGTGCTCAATCGCACCCGGGCTCGGTTCAAGGCAACCATGCCTTGAGTGAGTACACCCTTAGACTCACTTTGCACTAGAATTGAGCATTTGTGGCCACTTTGACCACTTGTAGAGGGGTTGAAAATACATGTCGATGCCAGGTGTAATTCTTGCCAAATATTTTTGAGACATGTCTTTGTGCTGTGATCTTTTCAGACTCAACGCAGGATGTTTTATTTGTGAATCATTTTGGTTTTTGATATTTTGCTAAATATTATTCAGATGTGAAAGAGAAAACATTACCCGTAGGTGTTTGTTCAGACTGTGGCTGTGCTATGGAAAAAAAATCAGCAGTTTTTAGAGCAGTTGGTGGTGTTCCGAACCATACAGTTTCAATCTTTCCATAAAAATGATTAGTCACTACAGTGCTGCGCTGTCTTCTTGGAATGATTAGAAAATGCACTCCCACAAAATTCTCCCAGAGAAACTGATTACCATAGAGAATCACTGGTAGGAGTATTGTGCCAGTCATACATCTATATATTGTGCTTTTTGCCCACTTCATTAGTTGATATTAATTGATTTAGATTAGATTTTTGTATCAAAGTTTTTTTTTTTTTTTTTTTTTGGAAATGGACAGATTGACATATTATTAAAAACCCCAAATTTAGCTGTTTTTTTAATCTTTCCATTCATCAAAGAATTATGCCTTTCATAAAATATTAACCAGCACAACTATTTTCAACATGGTTAGCAATCAGAAATGATACTTGAGCAGCATGTAATCAGCCTATTAGAATGATTTGTGAAAGTGTGAATGATTAGAGTGACCTTTCTTTGAAAAACAGGAATAAATTACATTTTGAATATGGTACAATGGAAAGCAGCAGTTGTATATTGTTATATTTCACATTATCACTGTTTTCACGGCGTTTTAGATGAAATAAATACAGCCTTGTTGAGCAGGAGAGTTTTTATATCAGCAGTAGTAGTTTTAAATATGGTATGGCTTTGTTTATGATCTTCTATTAATCATTTTTGCAACCTTATTTGTACACGTTACAATGTAACATTATTGCAATAAAAATAGTGATTGTATTTAGATTTTATTATATTTTTGCTTTTATCCATTTATGTGGCACCATGTATACCTTCAAGGTATATTTAAACTTTTAGATGCAATTTAAAATGTCTATATTCTCATGGAGACTTATTAGTTTTATATATTTATATGATATATTTCCTATAGTATTTTGACAAATTATGACCACGTAATTTCAGACTCAGTTTTATCCAGATTCAGCGAATACAGAGTTCAGGTCATTGAGAGATTAGAAGTTGTTTCGTATGGAAGTCTGTCAGAATCACTCCTGTCAGACGAAATAAAACGTCTGTTTCCATGGTGATTCAGGATATTGGGAGGTGCATCTAAAAAATAGTATGGCCTACTTCTTATCCTCTGTGAAAAATTGCGCAGGGAAGAGGGAGATCATTTGTAAGCCACAGTGCCTGAAGCAATTACAGACAGGAAGCCTTGCAAGCTAAGCAGCGATTCTTAAAAAGTTCAGTCACTTCAGCAGTAGATAAATTAATGACTTGCTTCACAAAGCAGGTTCTCTTGCTGCTGTTTCAGACTTTTATTTGATCCCCCAAGTTCATAGAGCCACAGAAGTTAAATTAATTTCAGTTGTAATTCCCATTTTTTTAACTTTCAAATTGAGCCTGAGCATTCAAATCAAGCAAGTTAATTAAATGGTTACTTCACCTGTCTATTTTGTATTATTATACTTTTTCATGTTGTTTAAAAACTATGCCTTTGTTACTGCACAATACAAAGGAATGAAAGCCTAGAGAGATCAAATGAACATCCATAAATGCAATAATTGACTTCTGATAGCAAGATATTAAGAGGATGCGGCTGGAATTTAAGCTATTCTTCACTGAAAATGTTTTGCTTCAGCTCAGAGATGTCATTTGTCACTGATGTTCGTTCATAATCAGACGGCTAAATGATGGTTCAGCCCTCGAGATGTGCAACCTACATTTGTCTTTTGTAAACAAGTAAATGGTTAATTAAGTAGATCTCTAATTTGAGCTCTCATTGACCCGATCCTGTCATTTGGTTAATTAGATTTGCTCTCTGTTCCTCCTGATTTATTTCCGATTAGAGTCTGTTCATTGGTTTGGGGGTCAAATGTGGTAGTGATTGACTAATTAAAGGTTTGTGTGTCTGTGTGTTTGTCTCTCTGTATGTGTGTGTGTGCGCGTGCGTGCGTGTGTATTTGTGTGCGCAGGTTGTGAATTGGCTGGAGGGTCCTGGTACAGAGCAGCTCCGCACACAGTGGGGGATTGGAGACTCAATTCGCGCCTCTCAGGCCCTGCAGCAGAAACATGAAGAGATTGAGAGTCAACACAGCGTGAGTAGTCCTCTCTGGTTTGTTTTTGGGGGTTTGTATAGCATCTGTACTATGCAAATGGATGTTTGTTTTTGTTTTGTTTTTTGTGGGGGGAACAGTTTTCACAAAGGTATGTTCTGTAGAAGAACAGTTGGAATTGACCATGCACATTAAAGGTTTAGTTCACTCAAAAATGTAAATTCTGTTATTAGTTACTCACTCTCATGTTGTCCCAAACCCCCAAGACCTTAGTACATCTTCTGGAAATGTTCTCATTCTCCATAGTCAGCAATGGACTCCTTCAAAGTCCAGAAAAATATCAAAAACATCCTCAAAACAGACCATTTGCCTTCAATGGTTGAATCTGAATTTTATCAAGCTACAAATGTGTGCACATAAAATGAAAATAACGACTTTATTTAACAGGTTCTTCTCTTCAGTGTCAGTATAAACTGCTCGTTCATGAGAGCACTGCACTCCTGTGTCACAATCGGTTGCTCTACTGACAAATACCTCTGATAAACCTATCTTATTTCAAACAGAGGAAGTTGCACACAGGCATCCAGGGTATACATCAGTGCTAATGTGTGCAATATACTGACACTCAGAAGAAGAAACTGACGAATAAAGTAGAAAATGTTCTAGTAGCTTGAAATAATATTACAATTGAACCACTGAAGGCATATGGTCTGTTTTGAAGATGTTTTTTGGTATATTGCTGAACGAGTCAGAACCATTGCTGTCTATGACTGATGAGAGAGCTCTCATATTTCATCCTAAATATCTTAAAGAGCCCCTATCATGCATCAAAAAAGGTCATATTTTGGTTTTGGGGGTCTCCAACACCAGTCTGATGTGCATGCAAGGTCAGAAAACTCTTTCATTGTCTTATAATGGGCATTTATTTTTACCTAATTATCCCAACGACTCCCACATGATTCGTTCAGCGATTCATTTGTTACCAAACCCCTCCTTAGCGTGAGGCTAAACTGCGCTGATTGGTCCGATGACCCAGTCTGTTGTAATTGGTCAACTGCGTTCAGTGTGAGACAGAGAGAAATGCCCACCACGGCTTATCAACATTGTTGAAGTAGTCAGAGTGCAGAGTATATGTGTGAGCCCAATGCAGCGATGCAGTTTAACACCAGCATATTGCTCTATTCTTAACCATAATTGAAAACAGTGACACACATTCAGTATTAATTTGACCGCCGCACGTGTGTAGGAACAGCTGACGATGGCCATAGCAACGACAAACGGCAGTGGGTCGCGAGCTCACAAACGCATTTAAATCCGAAAAACAAAGCGTCACGCATCACGTTTCAACGTGGCTTTAGACGCGATAAGAGAATATAAAGAGTTAACCAGATACAGTACAAGCAGTTACAAGTAACAAAACACAATTAAATACATAATTTGCAAGCTAGAGAAAACAAGGAGGCAACCGTTTTAATTGCATTTACTTAGACTTGTGAAATGGAGGAAGAAACTGGTCCATGAACTGTGTACTGTAAAGTTCCTGTCAAGCTCTGACAAAGTTCCATACATCAATAGTCTTTTCTGATCCTTCCTTTAACAAACGAATCCCCCGTTGTAAGCGTGTTGATTGCTGAAGCACTCGTCAGAAAAATGCCGGGAACACAGCACAAGGCTGGGGCTATAATGCTGAGGTATTTTTGCAAAAATAAACTTCAACCACTGACTCTTCCCAGTTTCATCTTTGGGTAGGGAAAATAACACTAACTTTCCCTCACACGTAAGAGCACAGCGTCTTCATGACATGATTCAACCGGGATCTGCTACAGTGTTTGTCTTCCTCTTTTTCTTTCTACAGTGTTTGTGGGCGGGGCCGGGCGGTTTCAATTTTCCCGAGTCTGCACGTGCAACAAATGGGCGGGGCTTGAGTTCCGTATCGACGTCACGCCAACACGGCTAAAGACTCGTTACCGCGGCGATTCATTCAAACCACTATGAGTCGACTCTTTTATAGATGAATCAATAGTTTTAAACAGTGCACTTTCAGATTTAAGCCTTAGCTGGATATTTCACTTAGTGCTGTGTTACACACTGCATGGAAGGTCATTTTCAAAAACCCATAATAGGGGCTCTTTAATTTGTAATTGATTCAGCGTGACTAATAGACACACTACTATTGAGTAGTCTCACAGAAGTATTTATTTCAAACACTCGACTGTAGTTATGAGGTGAGTTTGGAGTAAAAACATTTATATGTTGTAATTTAACTCGAGAAGCGACGCAAACGGTTGTTATTATCGCAGAATGATTATCTTGATGTCATTATGACTGATTAAATCAATAAATTGTAACCGTTGTTTTGGGGTTTTTTTGGGCTTTGCTTGGCTTGGCTTGGCTTATCGGTGAACTAT
The DNA here is from genome assembly GCA_903798115.1 of Danio jaintianensis. Lineage (NCBI taxonomy): Eukaryota > Metazoa > Chordata > Actinopteri > Cypriniformes > Danionidae > Danio > Danio jaintianensis. The sequence continues at coordinate 23,828,681 of CAIGQV010000001.1, read as the reverse complement.
GACTCTGTATAATAAACTCTGCTCTATTTAAACACACGTGCTGGAGGTTTACTAGAGCCGGTTTTACTGATGATGAAAATTACCTTGATTAAATTGTCCAGCTCTATTGTGTTCCAAAGATGAATGAAGGTCTCAGGGGTTTGGGACAACATAAAAATTCTGTCAATATTTACTCACCCTCATTTTTGGGTGATAGTACTCCTTTTGAGGCAGATTTCATTCAAACATGAACATTTGTTCCTCTTTACTCGTCTTCACACCATGCAGAATATGGATGACTTGTTCTTCAGTAGAATATTAGAGATGAAACCATGGACTTTGGTGAATCGTATAATGCTAGTGTCTGGGATGCAATATACAAGCAAAAGCAAATGATTACCTGTGGCTCCTGACAATACATTAAGGTCTAATGAAGTGAAGCTTTTTTTAATTTAATAATTTACATTATTACATTTAATCCACAACCTTAACAAGGAGTCTTTTGTTAGTGACAGTCTGGAGCTTGAGTGTGTTGTTGTGCAGTGATGTGTATTAAATGCTGGAAGTCTGTAAAATCAATCTTCCGCACACAAGTCTAACCTTAGTCTTTTTAGGGGCTGTGGATTAAACGGAAATTATGTTGTAAATGATGTTCAGTTTTCACAAGACTCAGTGTATAATCAGAAGCTATGGGTAATCATTTTGTGTTGTGTCAGTGTTATTTTGACTCTCAAATTGACGGTAACCATTGATTTGCATTTTATGAATCACCATTGACCAGTGAATCCAGCAAGTTAAGCAGACTAAATCCATTTACATATATAAATCAAAATCACGTTGTGTACATACTGTACTGTACATAATCCTCACCTTCATGAGATATGCAGACAATGAGTTAAACTGATGTTATTTCTGATTTGTGAATGGATTTGTTTAGATAGAAAGAAAGAGAACATTGAATGATGACTGTGTGATATTTGAGATGATTCTTTACCTGCTTTTTTAAAAAGTGTTTTTATGCTATTGTATTCTTTTAAAAGACATAATCCCCAACATAAAGGAATAGCTCACCCACACATTAAAATTCTGTCCTAATTTACTCACCCTTTACTTGTTTCAAACCTTTGTGATTTTGTTAAAAACAAAAGAAGATATTTAGAAAAATCTTAATAACCTGTACCCAATAACTTCTGTAGTACTTGTTTTTCCTACTATGGGTGTCAGTGGTTATCAGCTCCCTTCAAAATATTATATTTTGTGTTTAACAGAAGAAAGAAACTCATAAAGGTTTGGAATCACTTGAGGGGGAGTAAATTTTCATTTTTGGTTGAACTATCTCTTAAAGTTGATGTTGTCTGACCAACTAAACAACTAAACTTAGTTTGAAATGCTGCAGTTTATGTCCTGCCAGTAGAGGGCAGTATTGTCGTATTTTTCTTGATGGAGGGAGCTGTTGCTCTTCTAGAATATTTTTGTATGTGATTATGCAAATTTGGCTGGAGGAAATAAAGACTATATAACACAACGATTGATGTTGAGTCTTCCTTCAGGCTAGGTTCAAGTACATACTTCTTGAATCAAAGTATTGTCATGTTTAGAGTCTTGGAAAAACTCATGTGATTTTAATTTGCTGTAAAGCTGTGGTTTTTCACCCTTATTTTTTCCTGAAGGTCAGCTTTTGGGCTGCATGTATCTGGAGTGGTTTGTGGTTTGCTCTTGGCTTGTCTGAAGTAGTTTTTGCCTCTGTATTTCTCGAGTGTGGTTTGCGGCTCTCATACAGCTTCTCTGATTTACAGGGATTTCTATGACGCAGAGTTGTTGGTATTGATGTTTTCTTACTGGAAGGAGTTGTTCTGGAGTGTGTGAATCAGTGGCTTTATGCTTTGTTGAACAGTGACCTCTTTGTCATGTTGAGTCAGGAACTGAGCCAATTATAGATATGGCTCATAGTGTAGGTTATGCAAAAGTGATTTCGTGTTAGTCAGCGTGTGAAGTGTTGGCATTGTTGTGGGTGTTCTTTATAGCTGGTTTATCACAGGTGTTGTTTCAACATTTCTAAATAGGGATTTTGATCACAATAGTCAGTTTACAGGTTTTCTTTCTTTTCTTTTTTTATTCCTTATTCCTTTATTCCTTCCTTTTCTGAAGAACACATATGACGGTGGTTAGTGTTTACTAATTTAAAATGTTTCTTGTGTTCTTCTACGTTTTACTTATTTAATCAAACATACTGTAAACAGTAATATTGAAAAATCCTATTAGAATTTAAAAGAATTGTTGTATTTTAGTATATTTGGTTTTTATTATATTTAATACTTTGTTTTTGTCATTTTTACTGTGCTGGCAGGCCTTTACTCCAGTCTTCAGTGTACATAATTTGCTTTGATGCTCAGGATGAATTTTTTATATATATATATATATAT
>CAIGQV010000001.1:23804307-23825879 GCA_903798115.1 Danio jaintianensis | reverse complement strand
ATTGTGTAGAAAAAAGAATTAAGCAAGTATTCATTGAGAAATTTATCATGAAAATATATATATATATATATATATAATGTTGAAAAGTTGAGCTGCTTTATTTTATTTGTTTATTTTATCTATTTAGAAACAATAATTTCACAATTTTCCAAATTCTTTGATTTAATAAATCACCTTTTATACATTATAAAGATCTTATGTCACTTTTCTCCATGAATACTTGCTTAATAAATGTATTTCTTTCTTTCTAACCCAAACTAAATTGTGAATAGTAATGAGCAATAAATACTACCTATCCTTGCTGAAGCACTGACCAATAAGTAGTTTTAGATTGAGCTTTAAATACTTTTTTCACCTAGTCTTTTTCTGTAAAAATGGCAGTGTAAGTTATAGACTGCCCAAAATTAGTTGCATAGTTTTTCAGGTCCCTGTTGACTTCCGTAGTATTTTTAACATACTGTGAAAATCAATGGAGAGCCGCAGCTGTTTGGTTGCCCACATTCTTCAAATGTCCTCCTAAATTCAGCAGAAAAAAATAAACTCAAACAGGTTTAGAACAGCATGAGGGTGGCAGAATTGTTATTTTTGGGTGAATAATTCCTTCAACTTACTCAGTTTGTGATTCAAATGTTTGATGCAGGAAAATGAATGTTGTCATGTGATATTTAAGTTTTAATTTTTTCCACCAGTCTATAATCATAAAAATGTTTTACGTTTTACATGTTTTGTTGTGCATGTGAGTCTTGTATATGTTTGTTTCATGGAAAATGCTGTTGCTATTGTCCTGCAGGAGTGGTGTACTGTAATTATGGGCTTTTGTTTACGGCCCTGGTGGTTTATTTAACGGCATTAACAGCCCATTTCATGCTGTTTTCCGCAGGAGTGGTTTGCTGTTTACGTGGAGTTGAACCAGCAGATCGCGGCTCTGCTGAGTGCAGGAGATGAAGAGGACCTGATGGAGCTCAAGGGTCTGCAGCAGCAGCTCAGTGACGTCTGCTACCGACAGGCCAGCCAGTTGGAGTTCAGACAGAACGTCCTGCAGTCTGCATATGAGTTCCACATGACCGCACAAGATGTAAGATACTTTACAATCATATAATATCACTAGACATTTGTGGAATCTGACTTCCCAGAATTTCGGTTACATCTCTGTGCAGGTTTCCTTTCCACAGAACACCAATATGTTGTCAGTATTTTGGCTATTTTTTATTTTTTGCTGTCAGCAGATGAAATGCAGTACCATCAGATATGTCATTATGAAATCAAGTTATTTGTACTTCTCAAACATGCACATCTGGACAGTTTTTCTTTATTTCAAATGTAGTGTAATCAGTAATCGGTTCATGTCATTAATTCCTTTTTAATTTTCTCTTCTCATCCATTCCAATCACCTGACTGAACTGCAGTATTTAACACCCACTTTCTACAGTCCAATTCAAAATCATTAGATACAATAAAGTATTGCTTGTGGGGGTGGCACGTTGGGTTCTTGTTGAAAATTCTACTTCTAAACATGTTTTTTAATTTGACAAAGTCAAAATGAAATGCCATTGACTAGCAGTTTGTACATTTTAAAGTCGATCCACAGTTTTTGTGGTTCAAAATCTGCACAGATAGCTGGGACATTCTTTGGGATCTTTCACATAAAGGAATTCTGAAACATCTTTATGTATAATTCATATATGAACAACATTCATATATAGAATTCATAAAACCAGCCTAAGCTAAAGGTGTTCAAATTGCACAATGACAAGACAAAATACAGGTCGTGCCACAAAAATAAAAGCCTAATGTAAGGAGAAAAAAAGTACAGATATTTGTGTAAAAATGTAATGAGTAAAATAATAAATAAATATTGGAGTACTGATACCAGAAAAATCTACTGAAGTACAGTAAAGATGTATTTGTACTTCATTACTTTCCGTCTCTTGACAAATAGATCTAAAATGTATGCACAACAAAAATGATAGCATTGAGAAAACTGCAAAGAAAGCAACTGATAATGGTGACGTGGTGATTGAACTCTGCATTTCACTGCCATCTTGTTAGAGTGATTAGTTCATAAAAAAATTGAGAAAATTCTCTCATCGTTTACTAAATTTTCACTTGTTCACAAAGAAATATATACTGAAGAATGTTGGGAAAAAACAGCCATTGACTTCCATAATGTTTTTTTTGTTCAGACCATGGATGACAATGGCTGCTTGTTTCCATCATTCTTCAGAATATCTTTTTTTTGTGTTAGCAAAAGAAGAAATGTATAAACATTTAAAACCACTTGAGTGTGAGTAAATGTTGAGGAAAACAATGTTTTTGTGTGAACTATCCCTTTTAAAAAACAAGATTATACTCAATTCTAGAGTATTTTTGACATTATAGACTTTGTAGATCTGACTATGTGAGTGTGTAGTTTGAATGATTTTTTTTTTTTACATTTCAGCACAGAATGGCTCTTGACATTTTTTTTTAACACAATAAGCATTCATTTTGTGTTTCAGAAAGCAAAATAAAGTTCTTGGAATGGGAAGAAAATCAAAACCTTGTGACATTTACATTACACAAGATAAAAAAAAGAGAAATGCATGACAATTACTTGAACATTCTTACTTGCAGCCTCCTTCAGAAGGCATTTATAAGTGTGTTATTTATTATCCAGTAGTGACACACAGTGTGTGAATATAAATGTAAAAGCTTCTGTCTGACGTCTCTGTATCTGTGTTTGTCAGCTATCTCAGCAGTTAGATGGGCTGTTGGGAATGCTCTGTGCAGACGTCGCCCCTGCAGATGGAGCTGCAATCCAGCAAACTCTCAAACATCTGGAGGAGAAGCTCAAGAGCGTAGGTCAGAAAGCCATTTTGTCATTCTTATAGGCCTAGTCTTGCTTCATATGATTAAAAATTGATTAAACTGGGGCTTTTGGGTCTTATACATAAGCGTGTGTGCGTGCGTGTGTGTGTGTGTGTGATCTACCCAGAGGTGTCTTTAAATATAAATTTATATGGAGTTTAAATAGTTGTTTTTAACAAATTGAATAAAGCATTTCAGAATCAAATGCCAAAAGTTTCTAAAGTAAGTTTAAATGCAAGTTATATTACTCCTCAGAAACATAAAAAAAAACATTATTTACATTATTTCTAGAGTCGAATGAAACTTACCTGACATTAAATGCCAACCAACGATAAACAGAGAAAAAAGTCAAATGTTTTGACTGACCATTTCATAATTTTTTTTGTACTTTTTATCAGACATATTTTTTCTCAGTTGTTTTTTTTCAGATAGATGCAGTATACTTTTGTTTGTTATTTTAGAGACATTGAGGTGATATTGCTAATTTAAGCTAATTTTTGTTTATTTTCTTTTTTTAAAATGTAGTTTTTTTTCTTGTTTATAAATGATTGAAATGTCTTTTTGTATTATATATTGTACAAAAAAATTGATTTATAAGCATTTTAGTGCATTGTATAGTAACCAGGATTTATTTATTTTTTAATCATATGTTAACGTTAAAAATCTCATCTAATTTATTTATTCATTTATTTGTGGTGTATTTATTAATGAAATGTTTATGCCATGAAAATAGTAATTGTTGCTGACATTAAATAAAAATAGATATGATGAAGTGCATTCTATAATGGAAATGAAAAGCATTTTTTTGCCTACCAACTGGAAAAAAAAAATGTGTATATATAATTTGTATATATAATAACATAATATTTATATACACATACATGCACCCACGCGCACACACACACACACTGCATGTTCTTTTTTATTTAACATATAATTAAAATAAATATAATATTACTTTTTCTTTCCAGGGTTGACTGTAAATAAATTGTGTAAAACAAAGTAATTCTAAAATCGGAGGGTTTTTTTATTTTTTTATTCATCAGCCTACACTGGTTATGCGTGAACCCAAACAGTGGAAATGTTAAATCCAATTTAGCTGAGTTTCCTTCCTATCTGTGTATTGAATACTTTCACTGTTTTCCAGAGAGTGCCTTGCAGACCTTGAGAGAAAAAGGCCAAGCACTGCTTGACCAGATGTCCAACCAGACGTCTTTTTCCTACGGCAAGGAAGTAGGTGTTGAGAACAAGGAGAATATCGACCACATTCACAGCGTCATGGAGGACATGCAGCTCCGCAAACAGAGGTTCGTGTTACATTTTTGCTATCACGTACATGACGCTTACCAAAAGGAAAAAAAAGAAGTGCGTCTGATGTGTTGACCTGTGTTTTCCAGGTGTGAGGACATGGTTGATGTCAGGAGACTGAAGATGCTGCAGATGGTTCAGCTCTTCAAGTGTGAGGAAGATGCTTCACAGGTCAGAGATTAACATTCATGTGGACTAGGGCTGCAACGTATTAGGAGAAATGTATTTTATTTTTAATTATTTTAAAGTATTATTTTTCTGCAATAATATATCTGGTGATAAATACTATTTCACTAGATTACTTCTACCTTTTTTTTTTTTTGTTGAGAATTCATACTTTTAGGTTGATTAGGATTATCCTGCATTACACATAATAATGAAATTACAAGAAAATGCAAAAGAGCAAAGATGCAACTAAAATCAACAGTGCTTTTCTGATTTTCTGAGAAGCTAAAGAGTATTCAGACACAATAAATAAATGCTAAATATCGCCGTATAGTCTTCATTGTATAAATAATTAAACATAAATGATCTTTGTAATCCAAAGCTACAAATGTTATAATTACTTGTGCTTTTAAGAAATGCTTAATAATAATCACAGGTCTAAATGCATGCAAATGATAAACTTTTACTACATTATGGATAAACTTTGCAACGACAAACTATTGTACCTGGTCAACTGTAATCACAACCAGACATTTCACATGCTACGAATGTGACTACTGCGGACGTATACGTTGTGATATTGATGCTGAAATTTTATGTTCATTCATTCATTCATTTTCTTTTCGGCTTAGTCCCTTTATTAATCTGGGGTCACCACAGCGGAATGAACCGCCAACTTATCCAGCATATGTTTTTCGCAGCGGATGCCCTTCCAGCTGCAACCCATCACTGGGAAACATCCATACACACTCATTTACACACATGCACTACGAACAATTTAGCCTACCCAATTCACCTATACCACATGTCTTTGGACTTGTGGGGGAAACCGGAGCACCCGGAGGAAACCCACACAAACACGGGGAGAACACGCAAACTTCACACATAAATGCCAACTGACCCAGCCGAGGCTCGAACCAGCGACCTTCTTGCTGTGAGGCGAACGTGCTACCCACTGCGCCACCGTGCAACCCCAAATTTTATATTGTGCAGCCCTAATGTGAACAGACTCTTTGAGGTGTCTCCATAGTTTCTGTAAGTGATGTTTGGTGTTTTCACAGGCAGTAGAGTGGTTGGGAGAGTTGCTTGATGCTTTGTTGAAGACCCACATCCGACTGGGAGATGATTCACAAGAAACCAAAGTGCTGCTGGAGAAACACAAGAAGTTTGTGGATGTTGCACAGGTATTTGATGCTCAATTATACTGAATGTTAATTGATACACAGAGTCATATGAAAACAGAATAGACTGAATAAATTCCTGACTTAAATGTATTAAATTTTTTGTTGTTGTGTTGTGAAATATGGGTTGTTCTGTAATGTAAATGTGTCTTGTCATCTTGTTTTAACTCATCCTAGGACTTTTTTGGGCAAACCATCTAGTTTAGATTTTTTTTTAAATAGTTTCTTTAATCTGAGCAGTTCAAGACTTGGCTAGCTTTTGTAAGTTTGTCATGTAAACATAAAATAAAATTTATAGACCAAAATCGTTAAACCCAATATCATTTGTTCAGTCATTTAATCTTCCCCCCATTTATTACTTTAATTGTCAAATTCTCATGTTTTAAGTAAAATCCTCCCTTTTGTTTTTAAAGGAGGTTAATGACGTTTCATGATTTCTTTTTTCAGTATTAATAAAACATGATCCTATGTTCCCCTGTATATGTGCTGTATTATGCCCAAAGTCTAGGGGAAAACAACGTGGGCATAATAAACTAAATGAGGTTGTGGGTGGTGGATTTCCCAAGGGAAACAAACAAGAAAAAAAATATTGCAAAAGCTCCCCTTCGGTCGACAACCAAACGCGGACACTCAGTTGAGAGTAATTGAATAGATTTATTGTAGAAAAAAGTAGCAATTTAAATGACCATCACTTCAGGGTGGCCACTGGCCAAAATAACAAACAAAAGAATCTGCAAAGTAAATAACTAAGTAACCTGTAAGTCTTTAAAGAAAAAAAACAGGAAGCTTACCTTCCTCCCTAAACATAAACAAAGTCAAAAGTAATCAAAATAAATAGGCAGGCCACCCCTACAAGCTCAAACTCTTAAAAAGTTGCAAGCATAGGTGGACATTCGGACAATATTAAAGTTTGGTCATCGGCCGGAAGGGTAGGGAAATCCAGTAGCTTTCCTTTCCCAGCAACCGTTGCACCAAATATGAGCTCCTTGAACTCTGCCGGAAGTTCCGTATTTTATAGCTCTCCTTGACCAGCAGCCAATCAGAGCCTGGACCACATTACCATGGGAGCGTAGGGGATAACAAAAAACAACACAAGAAGGCGGGAAAAAGACACAACATAAATAAATAAATAAACTTTAGTCGTAACAGTGCTGAAATAATAATTGTGTATTTGAGGATTCTGCTTGAGTGTCCAGCCCATGTGTTGTGCTGTTGTTATTGTTGATTGTAACTGTGTCCTGTTGTGTTTTCAGAGTACGTATGATTACGGTCGTCAGCTGCTGCAGGCCACAGTGGTGCTGTGCCAGTCTCTGCGCTGTACCACCCGCTCCTCAGGAGACACGCTGCCCAGACTCAACCGCGTGTGGAAACAGTTCACCGTCACATCTGATGAGCGCCAGCACCGGCTGGAGATGGCCAGCGCCTTCCACACGGCTGCTGAGAAGGTTCGTGCCAATGTCAAATTTGTAAAGAAAATTCTGTAGGAAATGTCATTTAGTGAGCCTATGAAAATATGAATTTTCCTTTCCATTGAACACAACAGGAGGAAAAAGTTGACCAGCAACATAGGATTTAGACATAGAATTTTCTCCCTCTTGAGTTTTAATGGGAAATATAACTGCAGATGGTTTGTAAAATCACGAGGGTGTGTGAATAATGACAGAATATCACTTCTTTCGTGCACTTTTTCTCCTTTTGTTTCAGCTAACATGTTGTGAAAATATTAGTATAGCCTTTGTTTGCATGATGTATATATGAATATAAATAACTATGGTGTGCTTGAAGTTCTGAACCAATTTTTTTTTTATCTGTCAGTCAGTAATTGGCTTTCTCTCTGTCTTCAGATTGTGAGAGAGAGCCCAGAGTTGGCAGAGCTCCTGGTAGACGTGGAGGCTTATGAAGAGGTGGAGACGCTGGGGAAAGGGCTGCTGGACAGACTCACTGTGCCAGTCATTTTTCCTGATGGGTAAGAGCCGAAAGACCAAAGTGCAACACACAAATCAAACTATTATTGTTACTATTAATAGAATAGAAAATAATAAGAATTTATTAAAAAAAATTTGGCCATGGATTTATTTAATATTTATCACTGTGTGTGATATATATAATTAGTCATATACATTTGTGTGTATATATATATATGTATTTTCTTTCTTAATTGGTTTCGAGATCTAGACCTGTTATTTAACAATCACTGACATGTAAATGTCTTGGGTTTTTTTTGTTGTCGTTTTCCACCATCCCCGTTCATCCTGGCTGCAGGAGTGAGCAGTTTTTCGGCAGTCCGGGTGACATGGCCTCCTCAGCCGAAAGTATCCGTGAGCGAATGAAGCTGGTGGAGGAGAAGAGGTTCCTGCAGGAGGAGGCAGAGCAGCGGCTGGAGGAGGAGGAGGAGGAGGAGGAGGCTCTGGAGGCAGAGCCCAGGGAGAGTTGAAGACCACATAACTATCATGCCCTCCTGCAGGAAGCAGAGTCGCAGATCTTCACATGCTCGTCTGGTCTGGTCCAGAACTGACCCTGATCACCCGCCGTCTCTGTTGTCCTCCACCTCATCAAACCATCTTAACTTACAGATCGCAGTTAAAGACAGACTCCACAGCCTTGTGCTGCACTAAACAGACCACACTACTATGAACTCTCGCCCTATTCTAAAGCTTTACCTGTCAAGTCTTTCTCCTCCCAGTGAGGCGCCTTGAGCTTGTAATGGTGCTACTAAACCTATAGAATGTACATAAAGCAGCATCTTTACCCCATCTGTACCTGGTGCTCTAGATTTGTAGGCCTTTCCTGACCGTAAGCATTGTATTTTCTATTGCTTTCCTTCAGTTGCTTTCTGTTGAGAATTACCAAGTCTTCTCTCTTGTGCCAGTATGAATATCCATTCGCAAGGCCTTTGCTGAAGATGGTGATATAGAAGCAGTGTTGAAATGGGACTTGACGACACATCAGAAACGGTTGTAATTTTAACAATGAAGGTACAAAATAAGTCAAATGTGAAACGCAACTGTTTCATCTCATGAATTGTCAGTCTATGCGTACGCTGCTTGCATTAGGATGCATGTCATTAATATTAATTTCATATTTATTTTCCTTTTTTTGTACCTTGCATACCATTTAAATTGTATAATTGCTTTTTGCCATTTTAAAGGCTATATTGTATTTTATGAAAATATAAGTTGTATAAAATAAATGAAGAAACAAATTGCGCCCACAACAGAAGAGGAGAGGCTTTCTCTTTTACTGTGTCGTAAAGCCTGCAGGTTTTTACAGTTTACAGGACTTTGTTACTGTGTGTATGCTTTGCATAAATCTGCCTCATAATGTCCATTGCTGTACAGGAACATTCTAGCACCCGTTCAATAAACATGGGCAATATTATGCTTCTTGATTTTTGTTATTGTAATGACACAAATAATTTACATTTCAGACTAATTTTATACTCTGAAAAGATGATTTGTTGTTTCAACTAAAAGCTGAGTAAAATAATAGCTTGTTTCTAGCTTTGGCCGCTGGCTAGTTTATGTGCAGTACACACATTTTATAAAATCTGCAATTATGTTGGCGCGTTTTGTATATGTTTTTTTTTTTATTATTATGTCCCAAGATGCCATTTTGAGAACTCTTGAGGTCATTAGTTGCCTCAGGCATTACTTTTCGCTCTCAGTCTCTCTGCCCTGTGCAGCATTTCAGGGGAAAGTCCTTGTCAGTTTTAGTTAAAAAAATTTTATAAACTGAAAATTTCATGATGCATCAATATTTTTATTGGGGATTTTAGCAGCTCACCTTCATTTATTTTGGACTGGAAATCACTTGCATAACTGACAAAACAGTTGTTTTGATGTTGATATAATTCTCACTAAGAATGTACTTTTATTTTATTATGTTTATTTTTTGATATTTCAATATTTTACTGTAAAGTGTTTTATAAGATCTTTTTGTTACATCTTTTTTTTGTTTGTTTGTTTTTTGGTACGAGGCAGTGACGGGGTGTCCTTTTGAACATGCCTGTCAGGGTTCTAGAGCTTGTGTGATGACTGGTCTGGGAATCAGAGTTCTTTCTAATAATAAACTTGTGAGTTTATCAGGGCCCCTGACAGATGGCACGGGTGTCGTCAGGGGCCTGTAGGGGCCTTACTAAGTCCTGTACTGCCCATTGGTTCTCTCCAAATTCTATTGAGTTTCTCAGCTGTCTTAGCAGCTGCCGGACTGCTTGTATGTCTAACAGTGGAAGAAGAAGAAAAAAAAGACCCTCTATGGCAACTTACTGGAAACCTTTATAAGAGTTTGTAATATGCAACCTCTTAATCACCTTTCCAGTTTCCAGTCTTTGCAATGGATGTCTTATGAAGGTTTTCTGGTTTAAAATATTCAAAAATTTATATTGTATTATTTTAGAGAAAAATGTATAGAAAAGTTGAAAGTTCTCTGGATTTGTTTTATTTTATAAGGGATATGCATTTAATAAAATTATTGTCATTATAGCTTTTTTTAAAAAATATATATATTTAATTTGAAACATGAAAGCTTTGGGTCTTTTTTGTTTTGACCAATTGACATTTTATGCTGTAGTGACAATAGTTTTACTTTACATTTAGAAGAACTCGAACATTACTTTAAATTGTAAATCAGAAGAACCTGTTTTTTCTTTCTGCTTTGTCTGTTTTATCCTGTTTCACATAAAAAGCCTACATTTGATGAAATGGCATCACAACTCCTCTAGAATCAGCTGTATAATAAAGTGCTTGTTAATTATTTAATGTGCAAATAGTTTTGCACGTATTTGCTCATTCAGTGTTGTTGTTATCAATTTCCCCACTTTTATCTGCAAACATTTCCTCCATCAGGCATTGATAGGAAGACCCCGTAGGACGAGCTCAGGATGTTCTGCAGCCACTATTGTCCACAATGGAAAAGACAACATTTTTGCAACAGCAAGTATGTGGGGTGATGCTGATCTAGAGGTAACTTTTTCCTCTCTTTTTATAAATTGATAATACTTTTGAAAAGTGTCTTCATGAGTTTTAATTTTGGAATACAAAGCATTATATGTCCATACTTGTATTTTTATTGTTATTATCAATGCTAAAAATGTTATGCTTTGATGACACCATGTTGGCGAGTATGTCTTTGATATATAGGCAGTTTTTTTTAAGCATGTGACTCAAGTTTGAAAAAAACATCTATTTTATTTATCATTATTAATATTTTAATAAAGAGCCAGAATGGTTTAGTTGCCTGGTTGATAGCAAAAGATTCAGATTCAAAATATTCAGAATATTTTCATTCTAAATTTGATTTGACAAATGTCTATGTATTATTATGAGTTATCAATACTTTTCATCCATTTTACTGTGTAAAAAAACTGTACATTTCAATTGTTTTTATTTTACTCCTTAAAAGAATCAGACCTCAAAATGGGAATTCAAATTTAAATTTGCATGTGTAAGTACAGTACAGCCTCTATTGATTTTGATACTATCTGATATAGCATTAGTGTTGACAAGTCAAATGCGCTGCTATGGTTTGGATTTTAGCTTAAAATTTAACAAAAAGGAAAATTCTAACAATACATTTTTTTTCTCAAACCTTTTAGACTTTTTTATCTTTATCATATGAAGAATTATAATAATAAAAACACATTATTTTTCTAATTATTATCTTTGTTTAACAGAAGAAAGACTTGCATTTGAATTTAGGATGAGCATTTTTTGTTGTTGTTAAACAATCCCTTTTAGTAAAAGAATGTTTCTTTTATGACTCATCACAATCAGACTCCTTTTCCACCCATTGTGCTTTGCTGAGATATACTAGACTCTTAAAATGACAGATGCTTCTGTCACAGTCAATGTTCTACTTTTATTTATTTTTTTCATTGTTTGCACTTTGTTGTTGTACATTTATTGTTACTCGGAAGACAAAAAGTGTTAGCATGCATTTGAAAAACAAGGTATTTCTAAAAGAATTTATTTAAATAATTTAGTAGCCATTACATTTAATAGAAGGAACATTATTTGGCTTTCTGGTGGTCTGTGGTTTGGAATGTGCTTTTATGGACAGAATAGACCTTTTCTATGATCACTGGAATGATGCATTTCTGTAATTTCTGACCATTTATTCATGCTGATGATGACAAAATATAATTTTAGTGAAAATATACACTTTTGATCCATTTAGTTGACCCCAAATGAACGTTCTATCATAATACAGAGGCTGTTTACTTAAATGTTTGCAAAAAAGTGTCTTTCAGGGATTTATTTTTATACAACACAACACTTCTTTTAGTGGGATGAAAACTCAAAACTTAATAATTTAATAATTCTTTAATTAAAGGTAAGAGAAATGAAAACTGCTGAATGGCGCATACACTAACCTACATATTATTCAGTCACAAGATGGCACCAAACAGTCAAAAATAGCTGTGTGACAGACAAGCATAAATGTAGATGTGAACATATTCACTGACGGTCAGGCTCATCCGGGTATTACGAGTAATCTTGTGTTATTCAGCGGTTATTATCTTGGAATAATATACCTTGGAATGTCACAACTGATCAATCACAATCAAGTACACCAGACAGCCATGTAATAATCAGCAATAACAACCACCTGGATGTACTTTATCTCACTTATTACATGGCTACTTTCCATAAAACTCGACACAATACATTGTGCTGAAGCATAATAGTTTTTTGAATCTTTAATTAAATGCAAAGCTGACAAAAATAAAAATGGCTGAATGGAGCATACACTAACCTAGTTATTAGTCACTCAAAAAATGGCAGATAGTCAAAAACAGACATATAAAACAAGCATATAAATATTGATGTGAAAATTTTCATTGACGTTCAAGATGATGCGAAGTACCCGGATGAACCTATTGTTCAGTTACCTAGTTTCAGTGGTTGTTATCTGGGATTATTACATGGCTGTCTGGAATAGGCTACCTAATTCTAATTGGTCAGTCACAAATTCCAAGGTATGTTATTTTGAGATGACAACTGCTGAATAACCCCGCTTCATCCAGGTACTTCAAATCATGTAGACCGTCAGTGAATGTTACGTTTATTTTACATAAATACAAATACATTTCATGTAATGTGTCTATGTTTCATACATCCATATATATATGCTTGTCTGCCACGCCACTGTTTTTGACTGTTTGAGGGCATTTGGATAAACCTGTTTTATTAGTTTCAGTGGTTGTTATCTGGAAATAACATACCTTAGAATGTTATGACTGACCAACCTGTATCAAGTATTCCCCAGAGAGCTGTGTAATAACACAAACTAACAATGAATGACTTAATTTTCAAATACAAGTAAAGTTAAGAAGTCTAAATAAATACTGCAATGTATTGTTCATTGTTTGTTCATGTTCGTAAATACAGTACCTACTGAAACCTTTTGTAAAGGGGAAATTTCACTCAAATTGATGAAAAAAGAACTTCTATTCTTAAGAGGGTACTAACTGTACACTCATGGACTACCTGTGCTTTTTGGCAATATAGTCAACTGTTTTCTAAGTATGTAATTGTTTCCACTATTATAATGAAAAGCAAAGGTTAGGCATAGTGAGACATTCAAGGGGAGGAGAGAAAGCAACAGACGCACCAAAGCAACTAAATGGGGGGGGTGTCAAATGGCTCTGTGCACAGTGTGTGATAAACTTAGTGGATATGTCTATTTTTAACATGCCTCTCTCTGCCCTGTCAACATAGACGGCTGTGTTTGCACCATACTGTTCATTCAGGCCAGTGGCCCCAGAGGAGCCTGCAAGAGCCCAGCAATGCTGAAAGACCTTTAAGGGGTTGCAGAGTTTTTACCTGCAGGGCAAGTGGATATTTGATGTGGACGTGGGCTTTGTCTCTTTTAAAAGCCCCAGAGACTTCACTCAGTTATTGTTTGGCCATCCGTTGGGACAGTTGTGGTCTTCTGAAAAGGGTAGATTTGGATTACAGCAAGAACCTGTGTGTACTGGGCTTTGTTCTGATCTTTCTGCTCTTGGACGTGTGGACCTGAAGGGAAAATGTCCACAATGTCCAGTGAAGGTGATGCTGGAGGTCAGCCTTCCACAACAACCATCAGCACTGTGGCTGTACAAGCTGGAGACTCACAGATTGTTGTAGCCATACTCAAGGTATTTGAATTTAAACTATTCTACAATTCATTGAATTATATGCATATACTGACAATGAGGTAAATACAGTTCATTGACCATAAAAAATAAAATCTTTGGTGCTTGAATTGTACTGTAAATGTTGTATCAATAAATCTTGAAATGTGAAGGCTCAATCCATCAAAAAAATTTACCCATATGTTGATCTAAATCAAATCATATCTGTGCAATGCAAAAGAGATTTAGCACAAAGTCTCAGCTGCAGTTTTTTATTTTTTTTTAATTGTAAAATACATTGTTTAGTATTAATTTGTATTTTTAACAAGCTTTTATTTATTTATTTTTTGTTTGGTAATAATATGGGTTTTTATTTATTTTTATTTCCATCTTAGTGATAGTAAGAGTAAATTAGTTAAGGAATGTCTAATTTTATGCAAGGAAATAATTACACCTTTAATACACAAATAAGATTTACTGGCTATACGGTATGGGTTTGGGTAAAATGTTGATATTATTCACTCTTCTGAAGTAAAAGAAAAAAAGAAAGAAAGAAAAAAATGTATTGTTTAATTTGCTGTGGGAAGACTTTTCATTTTTTAAAATTGAGAATATTGCTATTTTTCCTTATTTTGGGAAAATGTTTAATTTGGTATAGTCTATAGATAATGTTTTTGTTATTTTAATGCTCTAAATGGTATTTTCATTTTGAATTTGGAAGAAATGTTTTCTTGAATACAGAATCAAAACAATAAAGTCAGTCTACAGAATAAAACAAAAACTACATTTGAACAGTTATTTTCCCAGTTAATACTTAGCAACACTGCAGCTGCTGTTCTCTTACCGTAATATGTGTACATCACCTGGATTTAAATTTTTTTGTGATGTTCACTGATTTACCAAAACCATTTTAAACAAGGAAAGAAACTTACTTTCACTAGTGATGTCATAAGCATGCAGTTTAGGTTGTTCAGCACACCCTTGGCTTGCATTATAAATAAAACCTTTGTGTTTTGTTTCCATAAGAGAATTCCATGGAGTGTGAACTTTCCATAATGCCTGGCGTAATGACTTAATGGGCAAGTAAAAACAGCTGGGAGTAAAACATGAAGCTCTGTAATGATCCAAACAACTGATGGCCTGAATTATTCATAATGACTCTCTGTGATGACCTGACAGATTTTAGACTGAAGTTATTGTCTAAAGTGTACTGGTTAGTTGGCACTACAGCTTTCATGCAGTTTATCAAGGAAGAGTTCAACCCAAAATTAAAATCTGCTTTTGTTTCCGTCTCATATTGTTTCGAACCCATATTCTGTGAACATGTTCAGAAAGCTTTAAAGTAGTGGATAAAAATATCTTCTGAAGTCATTTGATAGCTGAGGAAACAGTAAATTGAAGTATTTATTTAGCAATAATCTTCCCTCCACCAGCTGTGATGTCCTTAATTTTTAGATTTTCCACTTTGTTGTTTATATGGCAAGTTTCAAAGCGGTTATTGTCATTTTGGTAGATTAATAAGTACCTCCACATTCCTGCGTAACACACTGTACAAGTGGCCTTAATATATACACAGATAATTAGCCATCATCCAACATATCTAAAACAGTATTTTTTGCATTTGTTTAACAAACTTGACAGGCTGTGGCAGCTGTGGAAGCTTTACATTTCATTCGGTCTCAGAATGGCTCAGAATCTCGTACAAATTGCAGTGCGGTTTTAAGATCAGCACAATTTGCATGCCAAAGTTTGCATTGGGACTTGCAATAGATCGGATGAGAATTCACAGATGGAGCTTTGCATTGAAATCAAAGTCCTTTTGGGGCAGGAGCCAGTGAAGGTCCTTTAGAGAGAACCTGCTTTCGGTCTTGTTTACAGTCTGTCAAATGCACTTGAGGCCACGTGGATACAAGAGATGCACACACAGTAGCACAGCCGTACATTAACACCTCTCTCTCACTCTCTCTGTGTGTGTGTGTATGTGTGTTTTAAAGTGCGGGGAGCTGGTGCATCTACAGCTGACTGAAGCACAGCCTAACCTCCTGGAGATTGGAAGCAACCAGGATGAGACCAAAAAGCTTCTGCAGGAACATGAGCAGCTTCTTGCCAAACTTAAGGTGATCTCAAACAACAATAATAATAAATATATAATAGCTGCAACAGCTATGAAAGGGCCCTTGCACCCAGGCTCACTGCCTTAGGTTGCCAGTGACCAGTTTTCAATAAGCATTCAGTCAAAAGTTTGTAAAATATGTCAAAAGTTATCGATATATACTAAACTGGCACTATGACTGTTGCTGAATGTTGGTATGTAGATGTCTTCAGGTCAGGACTTTATTAATACATGTGAATTTGGAGGTAGATCAGACATGGCATGTCTGTGTTATAGTAACTTCCTTTTTCTTGGCACAACATAAAAATTTGTCAGGCTGCCATGGACTCCTTCAATGAAAACTCAAGATCTTCACAATTTTACTTCACAAAAGTCTTTAATTTAAACTGCCTAAATTTGGTGTTGATCTGATTAAATCTCTGTTAGGAGCCTATTAAATTACAAGGCCTAAAAATGGCAAAAACTGCTACAAATTAAAAATAGAACATTTAAAATATCCAACTTCCTGTTAAGTTTCAGATTTCGCTCCAAGAGTCTTTTTTGTAGATATTCTGCCAGTCTGTGTCTCTGTCAATTTTTGATGCAATTCGTTCTGGAGTGTTCATATTTTTGTGAGTTTTTCCAGTATGTTTAGTCCCTCAAAAATGACTTTGGAATGGAATAATATTAGTAAACCAAGCTGGACCACCGGCCATCAGCCCTAATAATAAAACAATTTATTTCTAACTAATAAACTAACAATTAAAACATATTATAATTGATTGAGTTACACCAGACAGCCAATCAGTGTGTCATACACCACTGTTCAAACATTAGGAGTTAATATTAATATTCTATTGAAAATGACTAGTTTTGTTGTGCAAGGATGCGTTCAATTTGTCAAACATGATGGGCAATACTACTTAAAAAATCGATTTCAGCAAATGCTTAAATGCTATTCTTTTAGTCTGTCTAGCAGAAGAGAGAGACCTTTTTTAAAATATAGAAATATTACCATCCCAAACATTTAAGTAGTTCAATGTTCCATTTCATTTTTGGCTGAGATAAATCAGAAATAAACATATCTAGCATAAATGGCAGTGTTAGTCTTGCATATTCTTTCGGTACTTATTCTTCAGATCTTAAATACCTTCCTCAAAGAACAATGAGAAGAGTATTTACAGCATTTCCATTGATTTTTTTGTTGTTGTTGCGGTTGTTGGATGCATCATTATAGCACCTCAACTTTAATGCCTGTTTAACATCAAGGTTTTTCAGCTGAGCGTTTGAAATATGATTGTTATAAATCTGCTCTCTTCAATAGGATGATTCCATTCACGATCAAGTTAATAGAATTATAAAGATATCCATAGGTTAAAAAGAGAGGATTTTTTGAATTGTAATTAATAACAGATGTTAAACATTGTGTGTAGAGTTTCATTTACTTTTAAACTGCCAGATTTGCATAAATTGGCGTTACTTCTGACAAACAGTATGCCACACAAAGTGATGCTTATTTGCAGCTTTGAACTGTCTTCAAAATATTGATTTCATCATACAGTTACATAGAATCATTTTCATGCTATATTTGAAAGTAAAAGCATCAGAACCGCTATCTGACCAAAAGTAACTACAGACCCAGAAAGAAGAGACTGCAGCCTTTAATCAAAGCAAACAAATAAAATCCTCCATGCACCACAGTTAAAACGGCACCGCGCGTTACTGAATATTTCATCATGTACTTATAAGCATCTGCCCACCAGACGTCTCTAATCAGCGTGGGAACTGATTCTTGTTTACACTTTAAATAAAAGAAAGAGCTGTGCACACTTAATATGCTAGAATGCTGTGCTGGGGCCTAATAATTGAATTTCAATTTACCACAGAAAAATGAAGGAGGTGTGTGGGCTTTGCTGAAGGAGGCTGATAAAACAGCGGCTCAGAAGGAGGGAGATGAGCTGGTGTATAAGGCCATGGCAGTCTCTCTCAGCGAGGCTTGGACGACACTGGTAAACTACCTGGAGAAGAGGAGATCACTCCTGGTCTTGGCATGCCATTTCTTTGAGTGTGCTTTGGAGGTAACGTTGACTTTCATTTTATGTTATTTTTTTTTTGGTAACAAATTATATTAATAATGTTCAGTTGACTATATACAATGTTGAGGAAAGTTTATTTTAAACGGTTCAATTCATCTTTATTTCTATACCACTTTTACAATGTAGATTGTGTCAAAGCAGCTTAACATAGAAACTGACAGTCCAGTTTTCAGAGTTGAAATTCAGTTCAGTTTAGTTTAAATTTCACTGCTGAAAGTCCAAACACTGAAGAGCAAATCCATTGATTGCTCCACAAGTCTCAACTTAACCCTGGGACCACAAAACTGGTCATAATTGAATAATCTTTCCATTGATATATTGTTTGCTAGGACAATATTTGGCTCCACTTTATATTAGGTGGCCTTAACTGCTATGTACTTGCATCAAAAAAAATAAAGACAATGTACTTACTGTGTTCATAATGTATTGCAGAACACTTCTGGTGCTCTTGAGGTGGGATACGGGTAGACTTAGGGACAGGTTTGGTGGTATGTGTAGGTTTAAGGGTGGGTTAAAGTGTAAGTAATGGTCAACAGTGTAATTACAAATGTAATTGCATGCAGGTAAGTACATTGCAGCAAATAATTAATTTTAGTGTAAGTACATTAAAGCCACCTAATATAAAGTGGGACCCAATATTCTAAATCTTGAGAAAATCACCTTTAACATTGTGAACGTTTTCTTAGCAATGATATTGCTAATCAAAAATTGAGTTTTGATATATTTATGGTAGGAGGTTTTTCCAATATATTTTAATGGAACATCATTTACTTAATATTGTAATGATTTTGGTTTTCTAAAGAAAATTATAATTTTGATCCATACAATGAATTTTTGGCCATTGCCAAACATATACCCATGCAACTTTTTTTACTTTTTTTAAAGTAAAGTAATGTAATGTGTTACATTGTTGTTGTTTTTCTTCTGGGCTGGGCTTGCTATATATATATTGCTCCAATATTTTCTTGGAAATTAAAAAGTAATGTTTTACTTTACTAATTAATTGAAACTAGTTACAACGGATTTAATTACCTTTTTAAGTAAGAATTGCTTTTTACAGAGTAATGAAATTAATGAAAAAAAATGTGTGTAATTTAATGTGAAATTAATGTTGTACATGATAGCAGTGACTTTAAATAAAGGCAGTTGTAATAGTTTTTTAGAAAAGAATAGACAATTTAGAAAAAATAATGGCCTCTGATGGTTAAACATGCTGCAGGGAGTGCGCTACACTGTGTACTGTATAAAAACATTGTTTCTTTTTAAAAGTGCAATCAATCGTTTTTGTTTTCTCTGCTTTAAAGTTAGGAAACATGGTGCTATTGGATACTCAAAAACACGCAATGCTGTCTATTTTTTCAGGAGTTTTTACATAGTGAACAACTGTTTCCCTGAATTTTCTGCGATCTGAAACATGTGTGTCACATTACTTTGATATCTGCCTTAAACAAAAATCCTTGATAAAAGATCATCAAGGTCACATGCGGATGTTTTGACAGGATCAAAAGGCAGTGGTTGTGTAAATAAACTCATGCAGAAAACAAATATTGAACATCTTTCAGAACAATATTAGTTTTACTGCTAACATTTCAACAGATGAGCTTCCTGTTGTATTAGTGTTATGGTGATGTATGTCAGCTGCATTCATATGTTGAAGGTTGCTGCTGTCATTTACATAACATGGAGTTATCATTCAACAGAAAGTGGTTATGCAGTGGTTATGTCTGTTTCCAAGCAGATGTTGAAAAATGAATGTGGCAAACCAGAATTAATGTAAGGTTACATTATGATTCCATTAACAACAGATGTTGTACTATAGAAATAACCACCACACCAAAAATTTTAACTACAATCAAAACTACTAAAAGTACAATCAGTAATATTTTGGCAACTAGTAACAGCTCTCTTAATTTTTTTGAGTAGACTTAATTATTGATTAAATGACAACTATCAATATTTGTTCATGACTGGTCACATGTTTGTTGTTGCCCTGTATAGTCCTTCCTACATACAATACAATGCAAACTTTTATTTTGATATTATGTTATTTTGAAAATATTTACGCTGTGCAGAGAGGATGAAATAAATTGGCAATGAACATGTTTAGATTGTTTATATATTGTACTTTTTGCTGTTAATTTCTTTCATAATTTTTTTTAAAAATAAGGTTTTCACAAATATTTGAAGCAACAAAGTAATTTTCTGAAGGAAATTAACATCTTAGAGTATATAGGACAATAAGGACAATATCTCTGACTACAATTTTTGTAACTAAATGTATAAGCAATTAGTCATTCATTTAAAAAACAGCAGCATTTATTGGGTATGAAAATGTAAACATTTAAAATTGGTTTCAAACTGCATGTTTTTGAAAACTATACTGTTACCATCTCTGTGTAAACCTAAAAAAAAACATATATTTGTAACATATATCAGATTTTAAAATATTGAAAATAATTATTTTAAGCTGTAATAATATTTGGGCGTCACGGTGGCGCAGTAGGTAGCACGATCGCCTCACAGCAAGAAGGTCGCTGGTTCGAGCCTCGGCTGGGTCAGTTGGCATTTATGTGTGGAGTTTGAATGTTCTCCCCGTGTTTGCGTGGGTTTCCTGCGGGTGCTCCGGTTTCCCCCACAAGTCCAAAGACATGCGCTATAGGTGAATTGGGTAAGCTAAATTGTCTGTAGTTTATGCGTGTGAATGGGTGTGTATGGGTATTTCCCAGTGATGGGTTGCAGCTGGAAGGGCATCCGCTGCGTAAAACATATGCTGGATAAGTTGGCGGTTCATTCCGCTGTGGCGACCCCAGATTAATAAAGGGACTAAGCCGAAAAGAAAATGAATGAATGAATGAATGAATGAATGAATGAGTGTAATAATATTTCACAATATTACAATTTTTACTGTTTACACTGATTAAGTACTTGCAGCTTTGGTGAGCACACAACACTTACGTATTTTGTAGACACTTTTATCCAAAGCAGCTTTACAAATGAAGAAGCTAAAATAAATTTCACAAAAAGCTACCATATTCATATGCAATACCAGGTTTATTAGACTTTTTTTTTTTTTCCACTTACAGTTTGCCATCAGGATAGATGAAGCTGAGGACATTCAGAGTGTTAGCCAGACGTGTGCAGTCACAGACAACTTGAGTGAATTGCTTCAGAGACACAGTGCTATTAGAAGAGGTAAGAATTCTGTTTCTCACTTCTGTCTTTCTTTCATACTATAACTGACCATTCTGAACACCTACTCGCAAACACCCTAGCAACTGGCTAACAATGCCCTATCAATCCTTAAACTGACAGAGAAGTAGAATGAGAGTCTGTCATAGCATGGCATAAACCTAAACAAAGAAGAGGAATTGTTCTCCGATTGTGGTCTTATAATAGGATTTTTTGGAATTCACAATATTTTTAAATGTGTTAACGGGTCTTTTCACTCTAGTCTCGTTATCTGAAATGAACTGAAATACGTGTCAGGTCATATTTTTTTGTTTTGTTATGAGAAGAATTTTACCCAGTTTAAAGCCTGCTATTCATGATATTGGACTTATATTTCCAATATTTCATTGATTGTACAGTGCATTTACTAATTAAAGTTTAAAATCAATTGTAGAATTGTAAGCTTTAAAGTAGTTTTTTTTTATTTTTTATATTATTATAATAATGGCCATGGGTTCAGATGCTAAACATGTATGTCCATTATAGTGGACAATGGGTTCTTATGTACAGTGTATAAATTTTTTTTTTTTAAATATATATAT
>CAIGQV010000001.1:23778068-23803907 GCA_903798115.1 Danio jaintianensis | reverse complement strand
ATTATTATTAAAAAAATTTTTTCCATTATTATATTTTTGTCCATATATTTATTTGGTCTCATTTACGGAAGCTTTAAGAACAGGGAAAATTTACTTAGGTTCTTCATAATGTACTTCTTAAAATGTACTTGCATAATTCAGGTCTGAAGTGGTGATAAAGAGTTTGCTCTGTCTTTAGGGATGTTGGAGAAGTCTATGCTGGTGTTGAATAAGAGTCGGGAGTTGCTGGAATTTTTGAAGGACTTCCAGTCCCAGCAGGCCCTGCAATATGGCAGAGCTTCACAAGGGGCCTGGAGCAGCTTTGGAAAGGTTGAAGGTTTAATGGAGGTTCTGCAGGACAGACGCAGGCAAGTGGATCTCTGCATGAGACGACAGCAGCGTGAGCTGGAAGCCATCCACCGCATTTGCCAATGGGAGCAACAGGAACAGGAGGTAAGTCACAGAATGAAAGTATTTTCATTATAAAAACCAGATGTATTGTTCTAAATTAAAAGTTCAGAGGTGTACTATCAGCTGCATCTGGGCTTATAAGAGGTCTGGAAAACATGTTTCTTTATCATTCAGATGCAAGTTCATCCAATGTGTCAACAAAAACATTTAAAGACATGTACTTATAAAAAAAACATTCAGTTAATGCTGTTCAATTAATGCTGTTCTTTTCAAAGAGATAGTAATAGTTTTAAAATGCTCACTATTTACTCATCCTCAAGTGGTTCTAAACCTTTGTGAGTTTCTTTTATTCTGTTAAACACAAAGGAAGATATTTTGAAGAAAGATGGAAACCTGTAACCATTGACTTCCATAGTAGGAAAAAATGAATACTATGGAATTCAATTCAAATTGGTTACTGGTTTTCAACATTTTTCAAAATATCTTATTTTGTGTTTAACAGAAGAAAAAAAACTCATAATGGTTTGAAACAAGTAAATGGCGAGTACATGATGACAGAATTTTCATTTTTGGGTCAACTATCCCTTTTACTATTCATTAATGAAGAATCCTGAAAAATATTTCAGATTTTTAAATGATTATGTTACACTACAGTAATGGCTGCTGATTATTCAGTTCTTTACCATCACAATTATTCTTTACCATCACAGGAATGAATAACATTTTTTTATATATTAAAATAGAAAACATTATTTAAAATTGTAATATTTTTTCACAGTATTGCAATTTTTACTGTATATTTAATTCCCTAAATGCAACCACAGTGATCATGAAATCCTTTCTTTGCTTACCTTACCTAAATTTTAAGTAGGAGTGTAGTTTTTAAAGGAGCACTCCAATTTATGTTCATTTACCAAGCCTAAGTTGTGTTTTACGATTTTTAATCCATTCGGCTGATCTCCGGGGTTTTTTTTTATCATAGCTTAGCATAAACCATTGAATAGGATTAGCATCTGGCTCGCGAGTTTTGAACATTTTCCTGTTTAAGACTGATGGAAAATTAAAAGTTGCTATTTAATATGGCTAGGAACTATAATCTGATTCTGGCATCATAATCAATGAATTTGCTGTTGTATCATGGCATAAATGATATTATGTGACACTGTTACCTAGTTACCTAACTATTTTCGAGCATATATCGTATCAGTCATGGTACGGCAGCAAAAATGGTAAAACTCAACTGATTAACTTTAGTGGAGTTGTAAAATGAGCCTATTTCCAGAAAAGTCGAGTGTTCTTTTACATCATGGGTATTAAATTTTTTATTATTTTTATTATTAATATATATATATATATATTTTATATGTGTGTCAACATTTATCTTAAAAAAATATAAAACGCTACTATCTTTATATTTGTAACCACCATTTTATCTTAAATGTATGTTGTGTGATGGGGAGAAGTACTGGTTACTAAAAATATAGCTTTTCTGTGATACTGCCAGGTCCAAGACAACTGCCATATTGGCCAGTGCAGCATTTTTTATTTGTATTTTTTTTACTGATTGCTCTTTTAAAGGCAAAAAAAACAAACACCTATGGAAATCAATGTCTACCGATTTACACAATTCTGTAAAATGTCCTTTTTTTGTGTTCAGAACAAGAAACTCACTGGTTTGGAATAAGTGGATAAGATATCTATCACATAACAGCTGGATTAAATTAAAGCAGGAAATATCTGTCTGTGATCTGTGAATGGTTCAGTCTCAATCCTAAAAGAAAGATCTCTGAAGACAAAAGTATTTTACAGAAGCCTATAAATAACATTACTGCCACAGTGTAAAGAATACCTTGATAATGAAATGCAATATGAAGAATGTAGCTATTATCTTTTTCATGTTCACTTTAGATTCTTCAGACTCTGACCTGGTAAAGGTTATTCAGGCTCTGCAAAAACACGCTGATGACCGGCTGCCTTTTTAAAAATGTTGAACAAAAATAACTGGCCAGCATACTTGGCATGCTGAGAGGGGGAACAGGGCACATGCTTGGGTTTGATCTGATCCCTGTGGTAAACCGCTTACTGCTTTCGCTAATATTTTGAATAGCAAGGTTACATTTAAAATACTATTAAAACCAAAATGCAGATTTATTAAATGTCAATTGCGTTAGAATATAAATTGTGAATTCATCAAATCATCTTCTTATTATACTTTAATAATTACATTGTGTGAGTAATCATTCATGTTTTTAATATTGAATAATATAGAGAGTTCCTTAGTATATTTTAATTAAATCATTGTCTAAATACAGGGCTTTTCTTTTATTAAAACTAAATATACAATTTTAAATCATGAGAATACATTTAATATAAAAACTATTTACAGATCACTAGTCAATTAAAAAAGACAAAACAATATATTATGAATTCTTTTCTTGTGCATGCATTTTCATTTCTCTAATTGTTAAACCAGCTGCATCTTAAAACTGTCTAATATTTCTTATTAAACAGGTAACACAATGGTTTAAGGAAAACACGTTGTTCTTGGAAAACAGTCATCTGGGTTCATCTTTGTCAGAAAATGAGAAGCTACTGCAAGAGTACAAAGAGTTTGAGCAGAAAGCCAAGGTAAACAAAAATCAATAAGCTTTCTAGTAAACATTGAATTCAAAGTCTAGATCACAACTGGGTCAAATAGTATCTAAATAATACAAGTTCAATGCTTTTTTTGTATATACTGTATATGAACATGTTTTGTTTAGTTTTATTTTCATCTGGACAAAAAAGAAATATCATTATAATATATTTATATTAAGATTGACACCAACTAAAATATAATTCAGTCTAACAATAATTTACATACCAAATAAATCTTGTAAGGCATATTTCGAGCAAGAATCATTTGATCATATGACATATTAAGACATATACACTTTGCCACTTTTAAAACATTACATTGTACACAGCAAAAGTCAGCAAAAAGTTTGTAATCACTTAAAATATAAGAAAATTCAGTATGTCATCTATTGGTTTTTCCATTAACGGGTTAAAATGAATGTTACATTTTTACATAAATATTTAATCTTGAATGACGATGACACATTATTTGACCCATATTTAGAAATTTTATTTGAAATGTCAATGTATTCAAAATCACTCCTGTAAAAATTTTTTGACCCAGACACCAAAATCATCCCATGACGTCTAATCTTTGACCCATAAATTGGATAAAATTTTGCAGCCAGTTTATTTGTTTTAAGATTAAATGCATTAAATAATCACATTAGTATTAAAAGTGAACAGTACAAGTGACTGTTAAATAATTTCAGTAGTTTGCCTTTACAGTGTAAATAATATTGACCTTTTTTTCAAACTAAAAGTTATTAATATGACTATAATTACTATTAATATTATATTATTAATATAATAATGCTAATATTTATTTTTAAATTAATTGATTTACAATTTTTAGTAAGGTATTGTCCACATTATAACTTTTCCATACTGTTAAATGTTAATAGTAGTTTTAATATATCACAAAAACAGAAAATATTTCAAAAATGCAATAAATTAAATTAATTAATTGATACTTCATTAAATAAGAATAGTTAATAGATTATTTGGTAACACTTTACATTCATTCATTCATTTTCTTTTCGGCTTAGTCCCTTTATTAATCTGGGGTCGCCACAGCGGAATGAACCGCCAACTTATCCAGCACATGTTTTACGCAGCGGATGCCCTTCCAGCTGGGAAACACCCATACACTCTCATTCACAGACATACACTATTTTAGCTTACCCAATTCACCTGTACCACATCTCTTTGGACTTGTGGGGGAAACCGGAGCATAATACTGTTCATAATACTATGTTTAGTAATATTATTTCGGTCCCGATAATCGTTTTGCAAGTAATGGAGCTATAATTGTGTTAATTACGTAATAATAATGTTTAACTATGTAAGCTTGACCTCGTCATGTTACTGAAATGCTGATACCCTTAAATGACGTTGTTATGTTATGAAATGTTTGATATGTAATAGCCAATAAATCTGTTATGCCAATAAACATAAATTGGACATCTAAGACACTTTATATCACTGCACTGTGTTTCTTCCTTCAGGACTGGGCTGTTCTAGTGGAGAAGTTATTAGAGCAGGCATCAGATCTGCTTTCCTCAAATGAGTCCACACAACTTCAGCGCTTGTCAGAGAAGAGTGAAAAACTCAGAGCGTCACACCAGCAGTACTGGAGCCTCATGATGAATCGACAGGCTCATCTGGAGGAGAGCAATGCCTTTTACAGCAGTGCTAATAAAGTACGTAATCAAGTAGCGCTTCACATGCTTTGACTAAGTTGAGGTTTGGATAACTGAGCTGATAGAGTCCTAACTCTTGGTAAACACTCCAGCGGTCGTATTTCTTCTGCTCGCACTCGTGTGTCATGTTTTCTGCTGTAGGTAGCTCCCTCTGGTGGAGAAGTAGATTATGAATGTGGGCTATAAAAGGTGGT
The DNA here is from genome assembly GCA_903798115.1 of Danio jaintianensis. Taxonomy (NCBI): domain Eukaryota; kingdom Metazoa; phylum Chordata; class Actinopteri; order Cypriniformes; family Danionidae; genus Danio; species Danio jaintianensis. Next base: position 23,799,004 of record CAIGQV010000001.1, on the reverse strand, counting down.
AGATTTATTTATTGTAAAGAGTTTGTTTCGTATATTGATAAAGAGCTGTTAAGATATTTTAATAGGTTCTCTCAGGTATTTAGTTATTTATTTATTTTTTTTCAGAATAGAGACTTTTGAGTAAATAAGATACAAATACAAATGTTTCATTATGTTCTAACACATAAATTACATCAAAGATACTTGAATTTTGTTGTGTACTTTTAAAATATCGGATGCTGAAGCTATAGCAAGAGTAAGATTGGCTACAGACTGAGCATATTGTGAATTGTAATTTATTATGGGTTAATTTATTTAATTTATTATTAGTTCATTGTGAGTTTTAGACGTGAACTATTATGAACAAGATGAGATCATCAATTAATTTAAAATAAAGGTGATTTTACGTATAAAAACAGCTATTGCACTGTACTATGATCTTTAATCTTTTAGTATGTCATCAAATGATTCTTGCTCCAAACATGCCTGATGTGATTTTTTCTTTTTTTGTATATATTTTCAGATTTTCCCTGAATTTCAAATGTATTTTCTGTAAAATCTTTTAAAAACCAAACAAACAAATAGATTGTGAATGATGCTAACTGTCACAGAAAATGCATGGGAATTGGTCAAAATATCACGCTATTTTATGTTGTTCTTAATGTTTTATTGACTTGCACTAAACACTGGTTTTTCTAACACTTTTTTGTTTGTTTGTTTTCAGGCATTTGAGGTGCTGGCCACTATAGAGAGTGTTATTAAGGAACTGAAAACTCAACCTCTGGCTTTACCTGAACTGGCCAAGAAACATGAAGAGTTTTCATGCAGAATTAAAAACGCCTCTGCTGAGTCTCTTCAGAGAGGTCATCTGTTACTCCAGAAGCTTGAACCTCAGAGGTGAGAAGATAAAGAGCAGATGCTGCAGTACACAGTGTAACAAAAAAAGACCCTATCACAGCAGATATCCAGACCACAGGTTTTTGATAAAAGGATCGGGATGTTCTGTGCAGTGTCAGGCATCTTTATAGTGCTGTGTGTGTGTGGGTTTGCTAGTGCCCCAGTTGGAGGGCTGCAGAGGATGCTCGGATACATCAAAGAGAGGATGGAGGCTCTGAGTCGCGAGTGTCATGCACACAGAGAGTTAACAGGCAGACGACAGCAGCTGGTGGCCTCAGTCGAAGAACTAATGGAGAAGGTATAGGAAAATAAAGTGGTCTGTCTATTATCATTTTAAGTGTTGTGACAAAATAAAATTTTTGTTTATGGCACATTTAAATTTAAAATGTTTATAATGTAGTATTATATTATATTTATACTATAGTAGTAATAATAATGATTATTATTATAATTATTATTGAAATTAATTATTGTATACAATATTTGTACAGCATTTTACTTCTCAAATTAAACAGATATTACAATTATAATAGTAATATTAATAATAATAAAAATATTATTATTATTACTGTGGATACGGATACTATTCTTACTTTCTTCTTACTTTTAAGCAGATAAAAAAAAAACATTTAGGTTTTGTTTTTTTTGTTTACATCTTTTACATTTTTCAATTTATTTTCAACGTTGTAGCACTCAGTTTCTATGTAGTTCTTCCAGTTTAATAATCATAAAATGATTAAAAAACAAAAATAATTAAGATATATTATTTATATATATCCTTTATGCTGTATTGTTATACTTAATGGCATATATGAACAGCAAAATATATATCATTTTGGCATGCAATATGTCCTTTTCATGGAGCGTTTTGTACAAGAAAATGTAAAAAAAATATTTTTACGACAACTAGGCAAATATAGCAAATCCTTTTTATTTTTTGTTGCAATAAAGAACAAATCATGCTTGTTTACTTGATTAACCTGAACATGTTTTGCTGGGATTCTCTACAGTTCTGTTTTTATTGCGCTATTACATTATTTCTCATACAGTATGTTGTGTGCCTTCATTACGGAAAGTTGTTGAAAAGTGCATACATTTCCTCATAATGATTCTTCTCAAACTGCTAAATCTCCAGATCTCGGCTTGGATAAAGTGCAGCAGCAGTGTTCTCTCCGCCAGCACAGAGCCCGGTTCATCTCTAACCGAGGCTGAACACGCTCTGAACAAACATGTTGAGCTGCTCTCACAGTCTCAGGTGATTTCATGCTCCTAGACATGATCCTATCCTGAGAATAGTATGATACTTTCTAAAAAGCAAAATAAGAGATTCTCAGAGCACACTGTAAATATATTGGTTAATTAAAAGGTTCTGTATTTTGGGATTCAGTTGGTTTTTTATTATTATTTTTTATTTATTTACATTATGTCGGCTTGATCTCTGCTCTGTTGACTTTTGATGTTGAAAATTCAACTGCAATTTAGCAAAGGGATTTTATTGGCATTTTAGTAGTTTTAAACAATATTTTGGATGAAAAGTCTGTATAAAAATAACAGAAAAAGTATACTAGCAGTTTATTACCAGGTTTTTGTACTGTAATTTGCAACACCAACCCAGACAATATATCATTTACATTTAAAAATGTAAATAAAAGTAACTTTTTCTAACTTTTCAGCATCAAAAGTTGTTAGAGAAAAGATAAAGGTCACATAATACTATTTAAAAAAAAAAACTAAATACAGGTAATTTACAAGATATCTTACCAATGCAAGCCATGTGTTTCTCTGAGCTGTGATTTTTGTCCTGCAGGACATTATGAAAGAATCAGAGGCTATAGCTGGTTTTATAAGAGAACTGAAGATGCTGAAAGCCACAGAGACGCTCGACTTGTTGAACAAAGCTTCACTTCTGGCAGAGGAGATGAAGACATTGGTCAGAAACATTTCATCACATGTGGAGAGCCTCAGACCCTATGTGGACTTTCTCCACTGTGCAGAGAAGGTACTGTACGGTTATAGATGCATTATTTATGTTTAGTATTGAAGTATCCAGTTAGACAAGGATCAATATTGTAAAGATGATATTTGATGTGTTGGTGCAGGTCGAGGAGCAGATTAGGATGCTTCAGGAATGTTATAAGAACAGGCCAGAGGAAGAGGAGGAAAATGAAGGGGCAGGTGCATCCCTGAAGGAAAGGATGGATGCTAAGTGGCAGTCATTGCTCCAGAGGTTTTTCACCATGCAGGACCTGGGAAACAACTTTATTAACACCTCTAACATGGTAAGAAACTTTGCAGAGCGTAAAGCAATAGTTGCACTGGAAAAAATGAAAGTTTTATGTTAAAAACAATATTAAAAATATTACTTGATTGCCAGGTTCCACATTAAATGATTCACAGATTTTCAGTTTATTTACACTTATGAATTTCATTATGGGAGCTTGATCTCTGCTCAGTTGACATTTTATGTTGATAATTCCACAGTTTAACAAAGTGACTTGTATGGATGTTTTGGTAGTTTAAAACAATATATTGTACAAGAAATTATATAGAGATAATTAATTTTGTAAAATAACATAAGTACTGGCAGTTTGCTATCAGGTTTTTGTACTGTAATCTACACCACCAACCTAGAAAATATGTAAAATTAGTCCAAGGCACTTTAAAAAAGTGAAAGGGTTAAAAAAAAAAAGCCTTCGTTAACAAGGCTATTGCATCTACATGTTTCTACAAACTAGAAAATATATCAATTCAAACTGTTATAAATGTCAATAAACACATTATTTTTAACTTTTGTTGGAGGACAGATCAAGGTCATAATGCAATTCAAAAGCATAAAAAACATGAATCACAAAAAAACAAACAAAAAAGTTAATTTATGGATATTTTTACAGTGTGAAGCCTTCTAAGGTGTGTAGCTGACTGTATTCTTCAGCTTGTATTAATAAAATGCAATTAAATTTAGCAAGTCAATTTATTTTTAAGTTACCTGCACTTAAAAATATCATGGTAATAATGTTTGTGCAGGTGGTGGCACAGTGGCTCAGTGGTTAGCACTGTTGCCTCACAGCAAGAAGGTCGCTGGTTCGAGTCCCGGCAGGACCAGGTGGCCTTTCTGTGTGGAGTTTGCATGTTCTCCCTATGTTCGCGTAGGTTTCCTCTGGGTGCTCCGGTTTCCCCCACAGTCCAAAGACATGCGTTATAGGTGAATTGGGTAATCTAAATTGGCCGTAGTGTATGAGTGTGTGTGTGTGAATGTGAGAGTGTATGGGTGTTTCCCAGTACTGGGTTGCGGCTGGAAGGGCATCTGCTGCGTAAAACATATGCCGGAATAGTTGGCAGTTCATTCTGCTGTGGTGACCCCTGATAAATGAGGGACTAATTCATTTCAAGTTTTTATTATTATTATTATTATTGTTGTTGTTGTTATTATTATTTCATTTTCAGATCAGTGGCAACCTGAATCTAAATGTTAAAGCCGCAGGGCATGTTGTAGAAAAGCATATGGAGACACTGACCAAGAAGAAATGTGAACTAGCAGACTTGTGGACATCCTGGCAACTTAATTATAGTCAGATAAAATCTGTGAAGAAGCAGTGGAAAAAATTCAAGGAGCAGCTTAAAAAGGTAACTTTTGATTTCACTCAGAAACACATCTCATAATGAAAATAATTCGCTAGCTTTCAAAAAGAATGCAAATGTATATTTCTTCCAGTAAAACATAATGAGTAGACCATCTTTGTTTGCGTTGTTAATTTTCTGCAGGTTCATCATGATTTAAAGGCAATGGAGGATGTTTTTGCTCCGGCATCAAAGATTGATTTGGGAGGCGATCCTCAGTCTGTGTTTAAACTTAAGGAAAAATTCAACTCTGTGAAGCCAGAATTCCTGGTTAGATGTGTATTTTATTTATTCATTCATGGTTGCTTTTTTAATATTACTTTTTATTCACTGCTAACCTCTATTTCAAAAACCACATAGCAACTGAATGCAGAGGTGGAATTCCTGGTTAAGACATCTGAGCTACTCAGCTTGAAAGGAGTACCTGCAAAGGAGAAGAACGAGAAAGTCTCAGAGCTTCTGCTGCTGCACCAGCGTGTCCGAGATAAAATCAGAGAGTATGAAACCGTTCTCAGTATGGCCAGCAAATTTCATCAGCTTTATCAAGAGGTAAAGGCTCGTTTTTGTCCAACACTTTAAAGAATCAGTGTAAGCTTCACCTGAAAACACACTGTAATGGATTACTAAATCAGAATTGACACAGAAGTCAGACTCCTACGAATACTTTTAATATTGATATTCTCACAGTTTTAGAGTAATAAATAATAAATGTATGAGAATGAAATATTTGAAAGCATCTCCAAAGGCACCAAACCTCTCATTTCCATCTGTTCAAACCCTGTTAAATCTCACAGCCAATGTCACAAGCATCCTGACTACTATAAGGGTTCCCATGGGTCATGGAATTCCTGGAATAGCATACAATTTTGTAAACATGGATTTTATGTTGGAATTATGAAATTCCTGGAATTTTCTATATTTCTTTGTTAGTTGTTTTTAACTGTACTTTCCATATATCAGAATGTTATATTTCTATACCATATATGAAGCTTACAGGAGCTTTATCTTCTTGACATTATTAGCCTCAGCAACCGGTATTTAGTCATCTTTTTAATCTTTTATTTAATGCTGTATTAATGTTAAAATCTATTTGAAAAGTCAATGTCCTTAAAAAATTCCAGTACAGCTTTGTTATGGTTGAATTGGATTTTCTTTCTTTTTAGTTTGCAAAATAAATGCTGCCTGTTCATCTGTTTATTATTGGTCCTGGAAAGTCAGGGAATAGTCAAGGATTTTGACAGTTGGCTTAGAGTGGAAAACCGAAACTATAAGTTGTGACAATGAGTAAGGGATAAAGTAATCAATCTGGAAGGCTGTTGTATAAGACTAAAGGGCTTCATTCTGCAAAAACAACCACCATGTACCTTTACCTCGCTTTTTATATACGTAGTTGCCACAAAACATAAAAATAAGACACACAACCTTGTTCTAAGCCATAATAGTCCCTGATTAAACAAATGACACCAGCTCATCTGGATACTTAAAATCATCTTGACCATCAGTGAATATTTGCTTATCTGTCACTTTGCACTTGGGCTGCTGATAAGCCTTTAAGGTTTTATTCTGCGTGAACAACCAGCTGGATATATGAATTTTTGTTTTTTCTTTTGCTAATATTTCCCAAATGATGTTTAACAGTGCAAGAATATTTTTTCACAGTACTTTCTGTAATATTTTTTCTTCTGGAGAAAGTCTTTGTCTTTTGTTTTATTTCAGCTAGAATAAAAGCTTTGTTTATTATTATTATTATTATTATTATTATTATTATTAGTAAGGTCATAATTAACCTAGTTATGCCTTTATATTAAGATGAATATGGTATCTTGAAAAATATCTAGTAAAATATTATGTGCTGTCATCATGGCAAAGATAAAAGCAATCAGTTATTAGAAATTAGTTATTAAAACTATCATGTTTAGGAATGTGTTGAGAAAATCTTCTTTCTGTTAAACAGAAATTTAGAAAAAATATGCAGGGGGGCTAATAATCCAGGAGGGCAAATAATTCTGACTTCAACTGTAGATTATCCCATAATTAAAGCATAATTGTTTTTGTTTTTTTTCTGTTTTAGCTGGATACAGTACTACATGCAGAACCAGTGAGTGTGTTCAGTGACAGCAGCCAGGCCAGGGCACAGTTGACCCAGCACCAAGACAGGCAGAGACACATCCGCAATCTGTACAAGCTCGCTCTCTCACTGGGTGCAGATCTCACCAGCAATGTGCAGCAGTCGGTTCGTTGATTACAATATTGCATGCCCTCAATTCCCTTTGCTGAACCAGACAATTTTAGCATAAAAATGACAACGGAACATGTGAAACCATCGTGATTATTTCTTGTTTTTTCATACATAAATGCATATCAATTCTTGTTACTTTGGTAGAAATAATATAAGTGCCTCAAATGACCATGTTTCTTCATTTACCCCATACATATCAATTATTATTGTTTTGGCAGAAATAATATGATACAAGTGCCACAAATGATTCTCCCTTTATCCCTTTTTTATGCTGCAAGCGCGTGCTGGTTTTGACGGTGCAGCAGTTACAGGAGAAACTGGTCAATTTGGAAAGAGGAAGTGCTGATTGGATCATTAAGGCCAACAAGTGTGAAGAGAGTTTGACGAGCAATGTCCACTTCTGTCTTCATAAGGAAGAGATTAGTGAGGTAAGAATGGTTAGGGTTTGGATCATGAAATAAACTTCCTAATTCAATAAACTGCCCTCTTAATCTCATCTGAGCAACAATTTACAAAAACAAAAAACAAAACATACATAAATTGAAGTTTTGCTGTTTGTTGATTTCTTATGATTTTAAATGTGGTTGGTTATTTCCTTGAGGTCCATTAACATTGTTAAATTAATTATCATTGTTAAAAATAAATGATCATAACTTCCACTATTTTATTTTATCTTATGCAAAAGGTATCGTTTTTGCTGCTGAGCCTTTAAATCTCTAGTATGTCGTATACATATGAAACAAGACTGTTGTCCAGTTTACTTTTTAATAGTCCAATCCTTCAGCAAATACTCCTTGCAAATCATTTATTAAATAATACAAGGTGATGGTGGTTTAATATGTGAAACAAATGGGTGTTCATTCTTTCAGAAGTATTCATGTGAAAGACACTGTATAGCTGCATAAGTATAAAACATACAATTTTAAAGGGACTACTGTAGATTATATTTTTTCATGCTTTCAACTTCCTGTAGTGTGTGAAGTTGAAAAGATTCGATGTAAAGTTACAAAGTCACTCCAAAGGGAGTTATTCTCTATTACGCAGCAGGTGTGGGACAGCAGAAACAATGTGTTTTTGCATCTGCAGGAAAAGGCACAGCATGGTGTAAAAAATATCAGATATTTTGAGTCAAAACTTTACAGACACATTGGGACACCTGGGAATTACATTACATCTTGTAAAAAAAAAAAGCATATATGACCCCTTTTCAACTTAGTTTCAACAGAAGCTTCTTTTCCCTGGTGAGAAAGTTTTGAGTTCTGAAAGTCAGCCACGAAAGAACTTCTTATCTCAAAAGATCACTTTATTTCTCATGGTTGTGACCCTTTTAACTGTATGAAGAAGGATTTTGGTCAGTTCTTATTGTCTGTCATTTCACTTTAAAGATCTTGTTAACTCTTTTTCCCGGCCCATGGATCCAAGGCTCAACAACACAATCATGTAGGGATTTTGTGGCTGACTCTCATTGTCTCTCACCCTGAATTATTTATAGCCCTTGTTAAATTTAGTCTGTAAACTGCAGGGTTTGTCTCTCGCTGTGTTGACTGAGGGATCCTGCCATTTGTCTTTCATCACTTCAGATAGCAGGAAGGATTCCACCCTTATCACATTCTTACTGCACCCAGACCACAAAACCCAACAGTCAATCCCCAGGATTACACTGCAAACCTCCCGGGGCACAGAACGTCTAATAGGTTTCTTTACACATTGGTTTCATGGTGTTTGATTTTTGATTAGGAGACAAATTAGTTACTGTGCATGAAGGTAACATATTAATTTCATTTGTCTTAATTCTTCCTTTGGTTTCTTTTTATTGTCAGATGGATTGCAAATGTTAATAATAGTTTAACTTTATTGTTTGGTGTTTAGAGACACTATAAATAATTGAAAAACATTTTATAATGTGTTCTTAGAGGTACCGTATGTAAGTGTTCACACTTGAAGCCATTTAGTCAAAACTATAGATTGCATTAGTGCACTAATTAGTGCATTAGTGCCCACTTCTTTTCAGTAGTGCTGCAAATTTTAATCTGAAGCAAGCAAGTTGTAGGCAAAATGATAATTTTTTTTATTTATTTAAAATGTATTTTTATTCCAGCCAAACAAAACAAAAATAATAAAATATAACAGGAAATACTGGAAAATTCATTTCTCTGTTTGGAAATATTTGAAAAAGAAATAAAATTTCACAGGAAGGCTAATAATTTTGCCTGTATAGGTAAACTTGATAAAATATAAAACTACTCATTTACAAATATTTATCTATTCTGAAAAGATATCTAACTCCTTTTCATGAGCTAAACATCCATTCAATCTGTACATGAAATTAATCTTATACAGTGGGTCCAACAAAAGCATATACAATAAAGCTCATAACGGGTCTGTCTTCAAAGCTTTATCATTTACTGTTAAAAATCAGTTTCCCTTTTATTTTTAATTTTTTAATTTTGTTTTATTAATCGTCTGTTATTGTAATAGATCAGCACATACAAATACAGTCTCAGCTATACAGTAGGAAATAATGGGAAATGTACAAACAAGTAAATAATAATACAGTCAGGCTAGGAGCTAAATATGCACCATAGAATAGAAAATCAGGATAAATTATTAATGTAATGCCAAAAAAGGTGTTCATAGCTGCCAAAAATCATCGGACTTTTTATGTATGTCATAGGTGAGTTTCTCGAGTGGAAATAGCGTACATATTTGAGACAACCACATTTTAAAGGAGGGTACCTGAGGAGATGACCACAATAAAAGTATACATTTCTTTGCCAGATAAGCCAAGATTAAAAAACATTCTCTACTCCACTATATAACAAATAAAATTCCAGAGAAAAACAAAATTTTATCTTAAAGAGTCCTTGTAGAAAATGATGTATTTTCTTCCAAAAAGAGATGATTTTTTCACAATCTCAGAAACAGTGAAGGAAAGATTCTTTGCATTTTTTATAGTTAAAACAAAGATCAGAGGAGTTTCTTTAAATCTTTTTCAGATGTAAGGGTGTAAGATAAACTCTGTTAATGAATTTATAATTGAGTTCATGAACACTCAATGAAGTACATTTAGAAAACAAATTGTTACATATTTCAGACCAATCTGTATCTTCAATTTCATGACCTAAATCTTTTCGTTTCCCTTTTAAGAAAGTGAATGATTCAAGAATAACAACAATGTATATTGATGAAGCCATGGAGCACTGAATCATATTTGTTGTTTTCCCTTCCACAGTTGACTGAAATTAATCTAAAAGATTAATCTTAATACTTTCTACCTCTCACCCTGTCTCAAATCTTAATAGGATGATTACTAACTCAAAAAAATAAAAATAAAATAATATATATATATATATTTTTTTTTTATTTTGTTATTATTAAGTTAATATTGACTATATGGCATTGTGCTAGAGATTTTGGCATATTATATTTCAAAAATCTTATAATTTGTAACTTTAAAGGCATTCTTTGTTACTATTGTGATAATAATAATCTCTGTCTCCCTCTAGAGGACAGTAAACTCACTTTCCCCATCTTTCTCTATGAGTAAGCACAGTTAAAACCAGTGATTCTCAACTGAGGGGGAACAGCAAACTTTTATGGCCATTTTGACCTTAAATGACTTAAAGACAAAACAAGTCTTAAAATGAGGTAAAACAGCTAAAAGACACAGTTTATCTGTGTCAAGCTCTAACATGTTTAATTAATGCAGCCTGTGAGTAACAGTATTTTAAATATATTTTGTTATTGTTTATCGAATTATATTTTATCTTCTCAGATTTCACATACGCACAGGACATATGGTGCATTGCACCTCTTGAAGATCATTCATTCATTCATTTTCATTCAATCTAGAAACAGCAGTAGTAGGAATTTAAGCTTTTTAACCTTTTTATACAAGTTCTCGGTGTCACATGATGTAATGCTATTTCAATGCATGACTGCTGCAACACTTTAAAATAGAGCAAGGAAATTTCTAAAAGTAGCCGTACGTGCAGTCCACTGTCTGGCACCATTGATTTAGCCCACGTTTTAGTTTTACAGCATGTGAGAATTTGTCTTTTTACTTTATCGAGCATTTTAGTGTGGCTTCAAATTGAAAGGCTTCCTTTTCTGAGGGTATTAATCCATTTAAAATGGTGCCAGAGACCTTTTAAAAAAATAATAAAAATGAATGCAAATCATTGTGTACACTACTTATATTTCTGGGAGTTCTTAAAGGGATAGTTAACCAAAAATAAATGACTCACACTCCACTTGTTCAAAACCTGTTTGAGTTATTTTTCTTCTTCTTCTGCTGAACACAAAAGATACACATATATTTTGAAGAATGTTGGAAAGCAGAAGCCTATGGCTGCCTTATATTTGTTAGTTTTTTTTTGTTTCTACTATAAAGGTCAATGCCTGCAGCTGTTTCCAACCTTCTTCAGACTATCTTGTTTTGTGTTCAACAGAAGAAAGAAATTCATAAATGTTTAGAACCCCTTGAGTGTGAGAAAATGGCCAGGAATTTTTTTTATTTCTTTGGTGAACTATCCCTTTAAGAATGTGTCTTATGTTTACCAAGGCTGCCTTTATTTAATAAAAAATATTGTAAAAACAAAAATATTCCAAAATTTATTAATTATTCAAATTAGTTTCAACATATCAAAAAATTCTTTTTTATTTATTTTTTTGAGGACAACACGTCACATGATCTTTCAGAATAATTCTAATATTCGAATTTGTTACTCAGGAAAGATTCATTTCTTATTGTCAAAGAATAGACAAATTAATAGACAGATTGAGAGAATAAAATAGATGTTTTTAATTTAAAAGTTTTTTATTATTTTATTTTAATTTATCAATTTAAATTTATTTTTTTGCTGTTTAATGAGTCCTTTGTAAATAAAAATACTGTTGTGTCCTTAAATGTTTAAATTGTCATATATGTAAACAAAAGTACTTGAATGCTGCGTAATCTTGATATGATGATTTACTGTTAAACTGAATTATTGTTATACTGAATGATTTAACATAATTTCTAATTTAATGCCTATGTGAGTCACCATATGTTGTCGGTCATACCAGTTGAACAGCCACCTAGTCATAAATATGCATGAGTAAACAAGCTGACATTTTAGCTTGGACAGTTGCTGCTGCTCATCTGCATAGAAAAGTGTGTCTCTCACTGTGATTCACATGTCCATACTGCTTACAGAAGCTTTCACGTGCTACTAAATAGATACTATTTTCATTGCAGCCACTTTGACCCACCTATACTTTTAGATTAGTTGATTTAGAAGTACAATGTAAGTCTAAAATCCTGCTTTCGTCTTTAGCAGTAAATCTACATGCTGTCAGCTTGGTCATTAGTGATTGCGTTTAGCCAGATTGGACGTTTTGGTCTGTAGCAACACTTCACTGCTGGTTTTATAGGTTGCAAGGCCCTGAGAAACAGCTGTCGCCGTAAATGTTAGCTGAGCACAATTTGAGTAAGTTGTTTAGACACTAACAGTCACCATTATATGAACATTCCTCTTTTTTGAGAGGGCAATAGGCTCATTTTACAACTCGCTTGTAGAGCTAAACAATTGAGTTTTATCTTTTCTGTATTCATTCTGCCAACCTCAGGATCTGGCATGGACACTTTTAGCTTAGCATAGCATTCAATCTGGATTAGACCAGTACCATATTGTCAAGGGTGGGGCTTGGTTATGCTTTTCTGTGAGCTCCTGATGTCTTTCGTTTAAAATCCTGAATATCAGCCTTTTTATACACATTTTCAAATTGTTTTATTAACTCTTCATGGTAATTTAACAATCAAGATGCCATTGACAAAAAGTAAAGTTACGTCAAAATTGGATTTTTCTCGAGTTATGGAACATGGTGAGGAGGATGATGCTATCAGCATTAGCTCATCTGATACTGTATGCAGCTCACCTCAGGGAAGGACAACCTGTGACATCGCTTGCTAAGAGTTAGATGTGATTCAAAAACTGGATCTAATGAGAAGTGGCTATCACAAGGCTTGATGGAGTGCTAAGTGTGATTCATAATGTTAAAAAGGATGTGAAAAATTTCTCTGGGTGCATGGATATGGCGGAAGAGCGCATTAGCAACGTTGAAGACGCGGTTAACTCAGAAAAGAACAAGTTGGAGCAAGCAGCATGTCGCTCAAATTGCTAAAAAGGGTTTTGATCAATTTAATGATGTTGCGTAACTAGATAACAGATACGTAATATCATTGCTGTAGTCATGGTATGGCAGCAAAGTTCCTTGATTATTACGCCAGAATGGGAGTATAGTTGCTAGACATATTGGCCTATAATAGCACCTTTTTGTTTTCTGTTAGTCTTAGTATGTGAAGTAAGAGTCAAGCTTTAAATAGGAAAATTATCAAAACTATTTTTTGACTTTTTTTTAAGTGAGATGCTAATGGTCTAATCCAATTCAGTAATTAATGGTAAGCTAAGCTTAAAGTACTCCCACCAGACCCAGAGATCTGCTCGAATGGATTCAAAAGTGGTCAAACTCAACTGTGTAACATAAAATGAGGCTATTTCTAAAAAAAAAAAAAAAAAAGTTCCTTTAAGCCTTGTGAAAGTCATCAGTGTTTGTGTATCTGAACGTTTCTTCCATGATGTTTGGAGAAACGTCCTCTACAGCCCTCTGTTGGAAAAGTCCAGTAAGACAGTTATGAGTCTCTTTAACTGGCTCTAGACACTGGGTTTGCAGCTGTCCTTGGGGCGACACTTGAGCCTGTCATTTAAAGACACGACACCATTGCAAAAGCTCATCAGGCTGGACAGAAATGGATCAGCATTATAAATCATCCACCAGCCTGACAATTAATCCCTCCAAAATAACCCCGCTGGACTCACTTTGCCCTCTCATAGAGACCCTCCCCACATCCATGCACACTTAACTCTTATATTTGATTATGCTTATTATATTTGGCAACATATTTCATGACTGGCTTGTTAATATTTTTTGTTTTTATAATATGTTTAAATGGATTCTTCACAAAGAAATTGTCATTTGCTCATCTTTATATCAAGTTTTAATGATTTTAATGAAGTCTTTTCGTCTCATCAAGGCTGCACTTATTTTTATCAAACATACAATTTAATTGTGAAATGTTATTTACATTTTGAATTACTGTTTTCTATAAGAATATATTTTATAATGCAATTTATTCCTGTGACTTAAAGCTGAATTTTCAGAATCATCTTCAGTGTCACATGATCCTTCAGAATTCATACTGATATACTGATTTTTTGCTCAATAAACATTTCTGATTATTATCATCAATGTTGACTACAGTGATGCTGCTTAATATTTTTGTGGAAAATACTTGTATTTATAAAGAACACCTTAATTTGATGGTTGCATTTTTAATGCACTGATATTTTTTTTTTTTTTTAATAAATTTAGTGATTTTGAACTTTATATTCATCAAAGTGTCATGAAAAGTAAAATGTATTTTTACTACAAATTTAAAAAGCAGAATTAAATTTATCATTGATAACAATAATAACTGATACTTGAACATTATTTATAATTATTATAACGAAAACAGCATCAGTTTTACTAATGTTTTTAATGAGCTTTTGAAAAAATGCTTTTAATTATTTATTTTTTAAACTACAGTTTTTACTTTTAACTAGTTACGTGAAAGAAAAAAAAATCCTAAATCATCAGAGAAATATTTCTGCTTTTCTCTTGGTTTAATCCAGTATAAAACTTTTTTCATTGCATGATTTTCTTTTACAGTATTTAAATATGTTTTTCGTTCTTTCTTTTTTTTTTCTTTTTAGCTAAGGGAGTCCTTTAAAGACCTCAAAAAGAAATTCAACAATCTGAAATTCAACTACATGAAGAAAAACGAAAAGTCAAGAAACTTCAAGGCGGTGAAAAATCAGATCCAGCAAATTGAGATATACATTGAAAAGCTACAGGTAATGAAACTGATTAAATGATAAGTGCCTGTTTATTTTTTTAAATTGAGAACCTTAATTAACAATTAGTTAATTATACACACTGATACCTCATGAAACGTCTTCCTCTTTTTATGTTTTGACAGTCTATTTCTAAAATGTTTTAGGTTTTAAAGAAGAAGCTGCAGGCCTTCACTCTGAAAGTTTCCAGCAGCAGCGAGAGACATTTAATTGGCAACAGCCTCAGAGAGATTGAAGATGCCTTAAATGAGCTGCAGAGACAGGTGGGCGACTTTGACAGGGCAGTGGAGGAGTACAAACAAAACCTGGACATGAATGTCAAGCTGCAGCAGGCCTTAGAGGAGGTGGGGTTCACCAGGAACACATAATAAGATACCAGCTACTAACACAAATCAGCAGCAATTTGAAGCTCATTTTATTATCCTGCTGTGGAGTTTTTTTTAATTGATTTATTGCATTTAACTACTCATTTCTGTTTCTGCTTTCTTTTCATTGATAATGCTGCTAAATTAAGTAGAAAACAACAGGATTATGATTTGCTTTTGCTTATGTGTGACTTCAAAACAGCTATTAATAGTCTCTGAAAATAGTCTCTCCTCTCACCTTTCGTTTTAAATGCAGTATCAGTTCTGGTGCGACGAGGCAAGCTCCACAATTGTGCGTGTGGGTAAATATTCCTCCCAGTGTAAGACCAAAGAAGCGGTCAGCTGTCTCTACAAACAGTTTGAAAAATTTGTGTGGCCCACAATCCCACAGCAAGAGGAGAGAATTAGCCAGATCACAGAGCTGGCAGTGCGGCTGCATGGTGAGAAACTGGCAATACATGTATTCTGATTGATTTCTCATTACCATTTCAATGAGGACAATATGGAATAATGGTCTACCTTTATTTTAATGTACAATTCATGCTATTAACAAGACTTTTAGCTCAATAAACTACTAATTAGCTGCTTATTGATAGACAGTAAGGTAGTATTTGGGTTAAGGAATTGGGTTGGATTAAAATAAGACCATACTTTATAAGTGCTAATAAACAGTTAATAGGCAGGTAATAAGCCAGTAGTAAATGGTGTGAAATGTTAAATCAAGTCCACATAACCTTAAGCTGCAACCGTTTTTTAACGTATTGTTATGCAGTTCCTAGAGAAACGGAATATTAAATAAGAAAACAGTGGGCATGGCTTGCTTTTCTACTGCGAGCTGAATGGATAAAGTAGGCATTTCATTCAGAAAGATTGGGAAAGCGGTTTTATTGGGAAAGAAGAGTTATTAACAGACACCTCCTCCTCACCATTTCTGTTTGTTGTCTATTGTTGTATATTAAAATATATTTAAGACGTGTTTCTACACTGTCATACCCTATATGTTTTATACAGCGGATGCCCTTCCAGCTGCAACCCAGTTCTGGGAAACACTCTCACATTCACACTTGTACACTATGGCCAATTTTTGTTTATTCAATTCACCTATACCGCATGTCTTTGGACTGTAGGGGAAACTAGAGCACTCGAAGGAAACCTACGCGAACACGGGGAGAACATGCAAACTTCACACAGAAATGCCAACTGACCCAGCCGGGACTCGAACCAGTGACCTTCTTGCTGTGAGGCGACAGTGCTAACTACTGAGCCACCATGTCGCCCTCCTTACTTATTGTAGGATGTTTTTAAAACAGTGGGACAATATGATTAATTCTGTTTAACAATTAAATCTGAATATATTAGATTATAATAGAATAAATATCAAAATCATTCATCGTTCAGTTTTTATACGTTACTTCTTTTGTTTATGCAGGTGCTGAGGAAGGAAAGAAATACATGGAGAAAACAATCATCAAGCACCATGAAATTGTTGAATCAATAAAAGAGCTGTCAAATGGACTTCTTGACCTCGAAGCCAAACTTCAGGTGAAAACATCCAGTTTAATTTATTTGCTCTGTGAGTGATTTTTGTATAGTTCCAAAACTATATAAAATATACTTGACAAAACTTTTTATGGCCTTTCTCTGTAGTTGGAGACCTTGAAACAGCCTTTATCACCTGAAGACAACAAAAAACGGGACACTATTGATACGGTAAACACCAGTAACGCTTTGATGATTGCAGTCATGCTAGAATTATATTGTCCTTCGTTTTATATACTTTTATAATTACAAGTAAAGTGTAAAATATATTTAAGACGTGATTCTACACTGTCATACCCTATTTGTTATCAAGATTATTTATCCAGTCATTTTCCTTCGGCTTAGTCCCTTATTTATCAGGGGGGTCGCCACAGCGGAATAAAATGTTTTACGCAGTGGATCCCCTTCCAGCCGCAACCCAGTACTGGAAAACACCCACACTCTCACATTCACACACACACACTCATACACTACGGCCATTTTTGCTTACCCATTTCACCTATAGTGCATGTCTTTGGACTGCTGGGGAAACCAGAGCACCCAGAGGAAACCCAAGCGAACACGGGGAGAACATGCAAACTCCACACAGTAATACTAACTGGCCCAGCCGGGACTCGAACCAGCGACCTTCTTGCTGTGAGGTGACGGTGCTAACCACTGAGCCACCGTGCCACCCATTATCAAGATTAATATTTATTAAAATCTGATAATATATTAAGTATTTAATGTAAATACATATAAAGCGAATGAATCATTATATCACTTTTGAATTGATTGTCAATTTAATTCCAGTTTTATTTTAGTTTTATTTAATACGTTTAATACTTAATATTGATAATTTAATAGTTAATAATAATTATATATATCATTTTAACTTTTTGTTTTACTTTTAAGTTGTAGTTAATATAAACTTAAACTAATTTAAAATGGATACTTCATTTAAATGTATTTAAAATGACTATGATAGATAAAAAATTTTTTAATGGTTTTTGTAAACTGCAATAACCTTGATTCACTGACAGAGATAAATGACACTTGCATGCTCCAATGCAAAATTTAATGTTGTTTAGCATAGACAAATCACAAGACAAGAACAAGTGTAAAAACAGTCTCTTGAGGATACAAAATATTACAAATAGGTTTAAAGCAATGCATTATAAAAAAAAATATTCAAAAAATATTAAATATTCAAAAAATGCATTGCAAATCTACCATAAGTTATTGGAAAATTACCCCCAACCTCAAACCATGCTGCTTCTTTCTTTCTTTCTTACTTACCACTTCAGCCTGAACAAAAGGAAAGTGGACATACCCCTGAGATGATAGGTCCACACTGCACTAAAGAGATGCCCGATGGCAAGAGTCCAAAAACCAAGAAACCTCAACTCCGCAAAACACAAAGCCAAGATCTGCCAGACAAACATCATCCAGAGCATCAGAAGGTGTTGTCAGAGACTAGATCGTACACACAGGAGGCCTATTCCAAGACCAGCAAAGTGGAGACCATCACCAGCAAATCTAACGTAGAGGAAAGAGAGGAAATGCACACGTCCTTCTCTCACTCCCACACAATTAATGTGAGCCGTTCCCCTGTGGATCGAGAGAAGCAGAGTCACACTCTCTTGCTAACCAAGAGGGACTCGCAAGAAACACCTCCACCACCACCTCCACCTCCTCTTCCTCCACGGGATCCAGGCCTTTCTCGTCCCAGAATCATAAACATACAGAGAGAGTTGCAGAGTATGGAGAAACCTTGTCCTGTTCAGAAGACCAGCTCTGAGGACAAGTGTCAGGCCTGTAATAGAAATCCCCCTTTACATTCTTATTCCAAGGTGAGCTTGCTTTGACATTAAAGGCATTCTGTAAAACTGAGCCCTGTTTAAATAATAATAATTAAGAATGTAATCATTCTAGGGCTGCACAATATCGTAAAATTATTCGGTAACACTTAACACAATAAGGTTGTATTAGTTAATGCTAGTTAATGCATTTACTAACATGAACGAACAATGAATAATACATTTACTGCAGTATTTGTTCATGTTAGTTAACGTTAGTTAATGAAAATGCAGTTGTTCCTTGGTAGTGTTAAATTTTAATTAAATTAAAGAATGAGTTTTAATTTTGATAAGGCATTGGTAAATGTTGAACTAGGATTAATAAATGCTGTACAAGTATTGTTCATAATTAGTTCATGTTAGTAAATACATTAACTAATGAAACCTTATTGTAAAGTGTGACCAGTTGTTCTTATTTTAATAATAGAATATTAATATATATTAATATTAAATTATTGTTGATTAATTAAATGTATTTTATGGGCCAAACATTTGTCTTGCATGCATAGGTTATCCAAATTTGACCAATCAGAGGTCACCTTATCTTTATATCTGCCTCTCCAGTAGGTGTGTTATTAGCTAGAACAGGCCCATAAATAGTGCCTCAAATCAGAGAGCTGAACATAAATACTTATGGTGGGAGCAGTGACGAGAGGATTCATAGTGTTTTAAAATTTCTGCACCTTGACATTGTTCTTTTAGCGTTAATTAGATTTAATTGCATCAGAAATATTTCTATTATCTGTTTACTTTAGCATTATCATTACATTAATTAATGATTTTAAAATATAGCTATTAAAAATAGCATTTCTCTCAGGAAATGTTATAGCATAGGAAATATCATATTGCATATTGTGCAGCCCTAAGTCATACTATAAGACAAATATGTGACTTTTATAGAAGGGAAAATTTAATACCGCTGTTTTTCTTGGTGTGTGTTTTGGTTGCTCTGAAAATTTTAATAATGTTAACTTCTGAACTTATTAAAAATATATCAATTAAAATGAGATTTCGCTCTTATTTTGAGGTAAGTTATGTGTCGGAAACATACATACAGAGACACATATGAATACTTTATACACAGTTGAAGTCAAAATTATTAGCCCTCCTGTGAATTTTTCATCTTTTTCTTTAAGCTGAATACTAGTATCTTGAAAAATATCTAGTAAAATATTATGTACTGTCATCATGGCAAAGATAAAAGATATACAGGGGGGCTAATAATTCTGACTTCAACTAATATGTAGGTAGCTAATTTCAATTTAAAATGGAAATTTGATATTTTTTGTGTTTATTTATTTGCTATTTTTGACCCCCACCCTCTAGACTGCTTCTGCTCATCATTCTGTAGAAGAAGACTTTTTACCACATGGCACACCAGAGCCAGCAGCTCCTTTAGGAAGTCTACACGAGGGGGACTTTCATCCTGACCATCTCACGGAGGAATCACTCTCCAATGACGAATACGAATGCACCTCTCCAGATGACATCTCTCTGCCTCCTTTGTCAGAGACTCCAGAATCCAACATTATCCAGTCCGAAAATGACTTTGATGATGGTTATTGTGTGAGCTCGCACAGCCATCGCATAAACCAGTATAGCCACCAGTCCCAATCCCATCATGGTGAAACCCTGCACCAGAGACAGCAGGATTGGATGTCAAGCCAGGCTGAAAATTATCACCCATCACCCACCGCTGTCATGGGGACCAAATTTAGATCAGAATCGTCCTCCTTTGTTCAAAGCCCTCTCACCGTCCCTGCTCCTAATCTTGTTTCAAACACCATCTCCACTTTTTTAAAAAACAAATCTGCCAACCCACCACCATGCAGTGTTACTGAAACTCATTACTCTGTGCATGAGAGTCATACCGAGACGCAAAAGTGTGTGCATGATTCCAGTTTGAGTCAGTCTAACACCATTCAGGCCAGTAACAGGCATGCAACCCCTACCCCATTAACCACAGAGTCGGATCTTTGCAAGCCCACAGCCATCCGAGAAGAGATCAGGCGGGCATCTTCCAAAAAGGTTATGGGCAAACTGGAAAGTGACCCAGGCCCTAACTTCTCCAAACCCTTGTCTAATGCCACGGTAATGGAGGGCTCTCCGGTGACCCTGGAGGTGGAAGTCACTGGATTCCCTGAGCCTACATTAACCTGGTGGGTAGCTTATAACAAACTTGACCTATAAATGTATACCTATAAATGTACATTCTTTGCTAATCGACGGTGAGACTTGCTATTTATAATATAATATAATATAATATAATATAATATAACATAACATAACATAATATAATATGTGCATACCTGTTCAAGAGTTTGGGGTCAGTCAAAATTTGTATTTATATGTATTTTTTAAAAGAAATTTAGAAGCAAATTATTTTATTTAGCATGGATTGTTTGAGTTGCTGTGATGGAAAGCAGAATTTATAATCCTACAATTCTACTAATTATTTTGCATTAAAGAATAATGTAAAAAAAAAAAAAATCACAGTTTGTACAATTGATAATCAAATGAATTA
>CAIGQV010000001.1:23762909-23773068 GCA_903798115.1 Danio jaintianensis | reverse complement strand
ATACACATACATACATACATACATACATACATATAATGTTTTTTTTTTTTTTTTTCCTAACATAAAATAACCTAGTTAAGCCTTTCAATTGCAATTTAAACTGACTACTAGTATCTTGCAAAATTACTAGAAAAATATTATTTACTGTCATCATGGTAAGGATAAAATAATTATTAGAAATTAGTTATTATAAAAATATCTGTTAAACATTACTTGGGAAATTATAAAAGAATTCTAATTTCACAGGAGAGCTAATGCTTTTGGCTTCAACTGTACATTACTGTGCAAAAGTGTTAGGAAAAAAGCAACTATGCAGTTTTAATGACTATTCATATCAGCTGATTTTATTGGTAAATATGATTTCACTCTTCAGTCCGAGTCAGAGAGATAATTATATGGACATTATACAGTACCAACAGACAGTTGTAAATAAGCATGTTGTAGTCAGTATGACGTCTTCAACATATGCACTCATGGTTGTGAGTCTCTGTAATTTGACCTGAGGTATGTACTGTACCTTCACCCACCCAAATATCACCTAATAGACACATTCTGTTTAACTTTAAGGCATGCAAGCGTGCTGTCAGGTGTTATAAGATTTCTTTTTGCTCTGAATTTCTATATTTTCTGATTCTGTGTAATAGATATAATATTACAGTTTTTGCTATTATATTTTTTTATATTGCTATGAAATGCATAAATACTTAATGACGCATCCTGTACAAAATATATGGATGTATTATTTCCCCTGTAATGCCAGGCCTGCTACCCTCTTAGATGCTTACATTTTAGTTTAATTTTTACTTTAATTTCTTTCCTGACTTAAGAAGTAGCATATTACAAAGATATCTAATTAGTTTTAGATTTTTCTTTTTAACAATTTATTTATATAACATTTTGGACACTCCATTGAGATCAAGATGAGTTTTGGTGATTATACCCATAAGGAGAACATTAGCAAACAGATGACAGACTAAAAGCCCTAGAACTTTAAATTTAATTTCATGGTAATGTTACAGTTCTCTGCTGAAGGAAAGTATGGGTGACTATTAATCATTGGCATGTTACTGTTATCACACAGCATAACTCTTGCCTCTCGGGTTACACCTTTGCTTTCCTGCTATGTCGCCCTACTGAGAAGGTGTCTGGGTGTCAATCCTCACCCGATCTCCATTCAGATACAGCTGTCTCACAGATATAAAGGTCCTATACTTTTAACTTTGCCTCTAGTACTTTTTACTTACTACTTTTGGCAGAAGTAAACAATAATGGAGGCTTAATGAGGCACACATTGACAACTCTTTTTGAACTCTAAAATCTTTGTCAGACCCTTTTTTTGTGATGATGATGCAATAATTACTGCTTTATCTATTCAGTGCAGTTATAATGTAACCTGATTTTTCCTCAGGTTGTAGGCACACTCCACACTTCCTCTCCAGAATGGATGGGCAAAATGTATTGGTGGAAGAAGACCTCAACTTACACTGTACTTATCCTCAAGTGCTCTGCCTGAAAGGTTCTAAGGTTGCAGCATGTGACGAGAGCTCAGTGAGTCAAGCGCTGTAAACTTAAATAAATTCAGTATATGTTCTGAAAGCACTAGTTATAATAGTTATAATCATACTTCGATGTTCCTGCACTGTTTATTAAACACAATAAAAATATTAAATTTTTACCCTTACACTGTTTCGAGTACACTGTGAGATTTTTGTGTCATGGGTCAAATTAACCCTAATTAGATTTAATACAGCTCAACAATTATTTTGTGCTGCTGCTGTTAACCATGAAATTATTGTATGCCAAACTAACCCTACGAAAGTTTTTTTTTTTTTTTTTTTTTTTCTTACAGAATACCTCTGCTTTAATATAAAGTTGACTGAAAATTGTGTTATGTTGCAGAGTCTGAAGCAAAATGATCCATCATTTTGCTCCACGAGAAGTGTTGATGTATCAGATTTTGGAGCCTCTATCTGTCCAATGACTCAGAAGAAAGTTGAAAGTTCTGACAAGGTGGTTATTTGAGGCATGTCAATAATAATAATAATAATAATAATAATAATAATAATTAAGTAATAATAATCATAATAATATAATTTTATCTATATTTTTATCAGACGCCAAAGCCAACATAAAGATGACTGCTTATGGAACATATACGAAGGATCTGGAAAACTCATCGTCACTTCTGAATCCTTGCATTAACAGGCACAAGAATAAAAAGTCACATAACCACATTCTGAATAAAAAGAACAAACTGGAAAAAGAACAGCAGCTAAATTATTGTTCAGTGTTTGTTGCTGAAAGCTGACATCGATGAAATTTGCTTATGTGTATGTAGAGTATATGTAATGATGACAAAAGAATATTCAAAAGATTTAAGTATTAGAGTGCAAATTTTTGGTGATCATTATATACATTTTTATAGTTACCACTGTATTACATTTTGCCATTAAATTGTTGTCCAATAAAAGTTAACTCCTGCAGGCCCTTCTCAATGCTATCACTAGTCATGCATTCCACTCCTGCATGTCATTGCCTATCTTTAACATGGTCTCCTCACTCAAATTTACTTTGCCACCAAATGTATCCTACCATGATGGTAACTTTGATAATCTTTTTTATTTTCAAGTTTTAATGCTTAGATACTTCTCCCTTACACGGATAAATAGAAAGAAAGAAAGACGTGATGTGTAAATACTGTCAGTGATAGAATGTTTATCTCGTCTTAGTGAGAAAGACAGCCTTTCTCCCCAATTTGGTTCTTCACTTATGGAGCTCAGCATGCAGTTTATAAATTAATCATTTCATCAGATAAATCCAGTGAGGATTTCTCCTATAATGAGTGGCATTTTCCTGTTTCTTGATGTGTGGGGGTTTCAGCCACCCCGTGATAATGAGTCGTCTGCGTTATGTTAAGTAAAGTGGGTGACAGGTGTGAGCTTGCATAAAATGGCTACCACCTCCCATGATGCCTCATGGTGGGACGACCAATGGGGCATGGCAGTGTAGTGATGATGCTGACTACCTAGGGGTATATAAAGTAAAACCTCCATGTTAACACTTCTGAGCAGTTGGAGCATTCCCAGCCTTGCCTCGGGTGTAGGGATTGCAAGGGAAAAAGCAAAACTACACGGCTAAGACCCTGTGTAGTTTTGTTTTTCGGGATATTTCGAGGCTCAACGGTTCTCACACTGTGTTTTCTGAAATCATATCTGGATAAGGACTTTGTTTCAGAAGACCAAACCCTTTGGGCTTCGTCCCTCCAGTTCAAGGCACTCTTGTGGATACAAGTAAGTACACTTTGTGCTCTTGTACCCATGTGCCAGTGTAATGCTCTCTAACTATGCTTTGTTGTGTGATTCTAACAAATAAAGAGAGTGGCAATGCAAAAGCGATGTTCAGTTTGAGAGTTTTAGCAAGTGAGAGGACTGAGGCTGAGAACTTGATTATTCAATTGATTTATTTTGAGACAACACATTTGATTTTGAAGGTTATTAAATGGTGCAGTGGTTTCAGAAAAGCCAAGAATAGCCGGTGATAGCATTAGAGTGGTGACCCAGCAGGGCCATGATGTCTTTTTAAGGGAATCAGCAGCAGAGATATCAGTTGCACCTCCAGCTATGTGCCACATGGTGACTGTCAATCAAACAAGGGACAGGCTATTTTTAGAGGATGCCTTTTGTGAAGCTAGGTTTGGTTCACTTTGTAAATTGATTTTCTTCAAATGATTTCTGGAATTTTTTGGTAGTTTTGTTTGGCCAATCTTATGTCAGTTATTTGCAGATTGTTGTATTTGAAGCTGATTTGTGGGATAATATCAAAAAGAACTTTGAGTACATTGGTTGTTGCATAGCAGCAATTCAATTCACAAGATGTTTTAACTGATTTTGGGGACTGATTATTACTGATTGTTTATTATTGTTGTTGTTGTTGTTATTATTATTATTATTATTATTATTATTATTATTAGCAAGTTATTCTCCATTGAATATCTAATAATTAAAAAAAGGACTGCTAATCTCATATGTGCAAACAATACAGTGGTATGTACACAACAGTATGCTTTGTTGTGGTTGTGCATTTCAGAAAAATGCAAAGATTTCTCAATTTGAGTTTTATCAATTTTACTGTAAATTAAAAATAGTACAACAAAATTTATGAAGCATATCCTAAGCTTGGTTACTAACACATTTCTTATTCGAAAACAGAATTTATCATGAAGGAAATTATACATATTTTCATATCAGAATTTTGTTCAGTCTGTGTTGTACAATCTATTTTAGGTAAAGGTCATCAGTTCCTGTCAGCCATTTTTTATTCTAATTATAAACAAGGTCTCTTCCTCACATTCTGTTTCTTTAGAAAATCAAGATTTGTTCATCATACTGTAAATCCAGACTCTTTGAACCTTACAGGTTAATATTATGTGACTGTGCTGTGTATTTTCAGTATTGCTTGGTAAAAGACCACTTGTTTAATTGCTGTTTGATAAAACACAAGTTGAATAAAGATCCAAATGCCAATAGTTTGTATTTAGTTTTATGGCATTATGAGAGTTTTACGTTTTGACAGTATAGGCCTATATGACTATTATAACTGCAGGTCTATTCTAAATTATTCGTCATGCCAGAAAAAGAGCTCACCGCACCAGTTGTTACTGTCATGTCCCATGAGCTGTCAGTTGATACGAGGGCCAAATGTTTGGCCTAAACCCCATCGGAGCCGTTGAATCTCAAGTGACATCCTCCTTCCAGGTTGTCTGGGATCACACGAATGATCAATTTATTTAGAAGCAGCTGAAAGTATTGTTTATTATTATTGTGCTTTAAAATGTGGACATTATATTCTTTGTTTTAGCGGAGTTTGATGCTCTAATTTTATTTTGTGTGTTTTTAGGGTGCCTTCCACCATGTCAACACAGGCACCAACATTTACACAGCCGCTTCAGAGCGTTGTGGCACTTGAGGGTAGTGCTGCAACGTTCGAAGCTCAAGTTAGTGGTAAGAACATTTCACTGTCATGCTATTGCCACAATTTAGAAATATGATTGATAT
Source organism: Danio jaintianensis (assembly GCA_903798115.1). NCBI lineage: Eukaryota > Metazoa > Chordata > Actinopteri > Cypriniformes > Danionidae > Danio > Danio jaintianensis. The sequence goes on along the minus strand of CAIGQV010000001.1, from coordinate 23,768,014 downwards.
ATGCTTAAACATGCACTTGAGTGTACAACATAAGAATTGAGTGTACAACATGGGAATGTTTGTATTTACATAACTCTGTATAACTCTGTATTTACATAACTCTGACTTTAGACTGTAGATTTTAGGAACACTGTCGCCAATATATATATATATATATATATATTTTTTTTTTTTGACAGACTATTTTTTAAATTGTCAATAAAATATAGTATTAAGATATTTTCAAGTTAAAATTTAGCTAATGTTCTAACAAATACAATGCATTACCTGTGGTAAGCACGTAAATTATATATTTTATTGTAATTGTTAAGCATCATAATGCTGTAATACTGCAACTAATACTACAAAATTTTTTTCAGCTCCATTTTTCTATACACCAAGGGGACATTTATTTTTTGTATATTTGTATTTGTCAAATCTCAGTTTAAAATATTTTATAGTGTAATAACATTAACCATAACCAACAGGTAATCCAGTTCCAGAGGTGAGCTGGTTTCGTGATGGCCAGGTTCTTACTGCTGCCGCTCTGCCCGGCGCTCAGATCTCGTTCAGCGATGGCCGCGCTGTTCTGATGATCCCTGCCGTGACAGCCGCACACAGTGGAAGATTTTCTGTCAGAGCCACCAATGGTGCTGGACAAGCCACTAGCACTGCTGAACTGCTGGTTACAGGTAACCTTACATCACAATTTGTTTCTTAGTTTAAGCTGTTGTTATCAAAATAATATTAATAATAACCATGTTTACCCTCTCTGATCTTCTCACCAAAATGCAAACACCTAAAGGTCTGCTGTGCCTGGATAATGACTGAAATGATTACTGAATGAATTTGTTAGAATTATCAAAATAAGAGTCACAAATTCTACTATGATATGCTTTCACCCTTGAGTAAAGCTACAGTAAGCAAAAGGGTGGATTAACTGCTCGGCTCATAAAGTTAGCAACTGTTGCTTGTTATAGAAAGTGGACAAGATCTCCAGTGATAATATTTAATGACACATGCTATCATTGCTTGGAGAATTTATGGAAAGGAATTTGTTCAGAGCCAAGAGTTGGGGCCATGCCATGAACAAGTGCATGCACCTTTAACGTTTTGAACAACATTTTAGCAGCCACTAATATTTAAATAGGCCAGTATTGTGATACAGTGACGTGTAAAAAAAATATCTCAAGCTACTAAATTTGGAACATTTGTTTTAAAATGATTTGCAAGTGTAATTTCTTAAATTTTATTCCCCCCTGCCCTGTATTTCCTTTTTTTTATTTATTTTTTTATTAAGTTTTAATTTATATTTTAACTCTGCATTATTAATGTATAGAACTCTGGTAGTCACTTACAGGAAAGACAGAAAAAACCCTACACTTTGCAATTTGTAACCTCAGTTTATCAGCTATACAAATTCTTAAATAGTTTTGTCAGTTTAATAAATCATCCTCTTGAATTAATAAACTGTACGTAAATTAATAAACAGAACCGTACTGTTACGACCTGTGCTCTCCTATTTGTAAACATGCCTTAAATATTAGCAATCTGTGTCCACATTGTCACAAATTTAAAAAAGATTTATATTAATGGTCCTGTGAAGTTAGTTATTACTAGTTAGTTAATTACTAATGTCACTTTGGTCAGCAAATTTTTTTTCACATTTCATTTATTTATTTATTTTTTAACAAAAAATAAAACAAAGTCGTTCAAAATAATGAATTATGAATATGTATGAGTGTGTTTTGCTTAGAATTTTGTCAAATGAATGATGGTGCTTTATAGTTAATTGTTATAGGCCGACCAAAATTAGTAGGCCACTGCATTTACATTTAATACAGAAGCTGGTCTATTGCATCCGCCACAGTCATGAACCCAAACTCGGAAACTCAAATAAAAAAACCTGCCCAAGTTAACATTAGTATCATTACTGTTTTTTTATTATTATTAATGCAAATAGAATACAGATTTGACATGGAAACATTACACAAAATCAATTACATACATTGTCAATTGGTACAAAGAGAGACTAAGAAAGAGAAAAAAAAAGAGCATGAATATGAACTTGAGGGTAAGACGTTTAAGAGTCAATTACAGTAGGCCTAGGCTATGAATGAAAGTCAATACAAAATGACATAGTTCTGCTTGCTTTCTTATTTTCAGATAATGAAATTGTATTTAATGACAATTCTTTAAATAAAAACAGGAAAATGTGGGTTAGTATTGGTAAATTTAAAGAAAATAAATTAAATTTATAACAAAACAATCATTTCTTTTAGAGTACAAACAGTAATAACCAAAAATAATATATTTAAAAGTTACATTTCTCATGTTCATGATCACTCATGATGATGTGGAAAAGAATGTAGCCTAGTATTGTCAACAGTCAAACTTATTAGCGCCCCCCAATGTTCCCTGAAAATATACTGAATTAGACGTATTAAGCAAACAGTCAGAAATGAGGAATCGAAACGAGTTGTTTGAACGCTGTCAGTTTAACTGTGTGTCGGCAAAATGTAGGTGTACTGTTATCACTTGTCACATTATATCTCAAAAATCACAAAATGCTTTGTTTGTAACATTTTTGAACTATTATTTGGGTGTTTTGGGCGCCAAAAACAAATAAAAACAGTTTAGCGAGATAGAAACTTGTTCTGAAATGATAGCTTACTGACTGAACTTTTTTCGTTTGTTTGTTTACTATTAGTATCGTGTACACGTAACTGTATATTTTATTGTATAATAAAAAAAATCAATTTAATTGTTCAAAATCTATTCTTTTAACTGGATTGTACAGTAGTATTTTCTTTACTAGTAGGCTATCGCCAAAATGCTTTGTTTATAAGTTATATAGTTCAGCCACCGATAAACTTCCGGTGAGAGGTTTATTATGTGACTATTTTTGATTTCCCGAGGTTTCTTTTACAGCATTGATAATTCAATATATATATATTTTTTAAATAGACCTAAGCATTTATTTAGTTGTTCATTTAGTTTAGTTGCAAGGACTGTCGGGAGCGGCAGGCAGTGAAGATTATTGATTTTAAAAACCAGATGTTAAACGCAGCGAGTTTATAATGGCATAACAGTTCACCTGAAGCACCTGAGCTGGCTTATTCAAAATCAGAAGTCCTTGTTTCAGAATTTCCAGATATGCTGACTGAATATTTTCTTGATGTCTAAACGTAAATTAATAAATTAATACATGTTCAGAAATTCAGCTCTAATGGTAATTACACTAAATTGTGTGTGTATAATAAATACTTTCAGTGGAAATAAACTTTCATTTACAATACTATTCTTTTCCTGCTTTGTACACAGTTGCATTTCCTTTGCTGTTTATTTACTCTTGCTAACAGAATGTGGGATATTGATCAATGTTTTAAATATTATAATTTAGTATTTAATGTAAAATATTTAATGTTGACATTGTTTTACATTTTTATTTTATTAATGACATTTAATTGTTTTTATTCAATTTCAGCCGAAACTGCACCACCAAATTTCATTCAGAGACTACAAAGTGTGACTGTGAGACAAGGGAGCCAAGTGAGACTGGATGTTCGAGTTACAGGAATCCCTGCACCTGTGGTAAAGTTTTACAGAGAGGGAGCCGAGATTCAGAGCTCTGCTGACTTTCAGATTGTTCAAGATGGAGACCTTTACAGTTTGTTGATTGCCGAGGCTTTCCCAGAAGATTCTGGAACCTATTCTGTCAGCGCTTCTAACAGTAGTGGACGTGCAACATCAACTGCTGAGTTGCTTGTTCAGGGTAAGATTTTTAGCTGGTAAAAAATGTGCACGTTTTCACTTTCCTTTTTTTAAGAATAAGTGACTCAATAAGCATTTCATTGGTTCACAGGTGAAGAAGAAGCAGTACCTGCAAAGAAGTCAAAAACTATAATTTCAGCCTCTCAGATATCACAAACCCGACAGACTAGGGTGGAGAAGGTGAGTAACAGTTGCAACAGTGAACAAGCCTTCACAACTCTCCAGAGAGCATCACAATAAAGTCTCTTTTACCTCTTAGATCATTGTGTTAATTGCTTTTTTTTTATTCTGACAGAGAGTGGAAGCTCGTTTTGAGGCCACAGCCACAATGCAAATGCAGGTTGAAAGTGGCGTTGTTACAGAACATCTGGCACATAAGACTCCACCTCGTGTGCCCCCTAAACCAACCTCAAAATCTCCACCTTCACAATTGACTAAAGTTTCAACTGCTCGCCAACAGTCTCCCTCTCCTGTGAGGCATGTTAAGGGCCCGACACCTACTCCTGTCAGGTAACGTGTCTGAAGTTTTCTGAATCACATCACATCTTTTGACAATTAATATAGTACGTTTCACTGGGCTTGATTACAAACATGTTAATTTGATGGTAGCATTAAAGTGATAATTTTTATAAAATAATAAACTTGAAGTGATACACATTTTTGCTCATAATTGCTAATAAAATAAATGTTGTCATGGAATCAAAATTGCCACAATTTTTTTTTTTGTTAACGTACATTGCTATTATTGATGTAAACAATTTATTTTAAACAATTAATTTTCGTGGTTGTCTAAAATCTAAATCTGAAAAAGATGTATATTGTAGAGCTGTGTGATTACAATCTGCCATATTATTACTAAATGTCTGCCGTTTGCATTTCTATGGAACCTTTGACAATCACAATGAATATTCAACAGGTATTACTTTTCCACTAAATTGTTTAAAATATTTGCTCAAAAGGCAAATTAATCTAGTGATAAAACAATTCCTAATGAGTGAGTCCCTGAATTTTTTTTTTTTAATTAAAATTAATGAAATATAACCTTGTAAAAATAACCTTGTCAGTGCCTCTAGTGAATGGTTATTTATAAGTGGTCTGTTCAGAATAGTGGGAGAATCGTCATCTCCATTTCAAACATTTTCACTATCTAGAATAATTCAGCTCTATTCGTATTATTTACCAATAGAAAAGCCTGTTGTGTTGTTTGCAGAAGGAGTGGCCCCCTTATGGTCACTACTACTACTAATAAAAAGTCTAATTCTATAGGTCATTTTCATTCCTTTTAAATCCTTTAATTATTAAAACCTTTACTTTCTCTCTCTCTCTCTCTCTCTCTCTCTCTCTCTCTCTCT
>CAIGQV010000001.1:23727615-23762509 GCA_903798115.1 Danio jaintianensis | reverse complement strand
AGGAATTTTTCTCAGTATTTCCTATAATATTTGTTCTTCTGGAGAAAGTCTTATTTATTTTATTTTAGCTAGAATAAAAGCAGTTTTACATTTTTAAAAAAACATTTTAAGGTCAATATTATTAGCCCTCTTAAGCAATATATATTTTTTTACCGATTGTCTACAGAACAAACCACTGTTATACAATGATTTGCCTAATTACAATAACTTGCCTAGTTAACCTAATTTACCCTTTAAATTGCACTTCAAGCTGAATACTAGTATCCTGAAAAATATCTAGTGAAATATTATGTACTGTCATCATGGCAAAGATAAAAGAAATCAGTTTGTTATTAAAACTATTATGTTTAGAAATGTATTGAAAAAATACTGTTATGCAGAAATTGGGGAAAAAATTATACAGGGAGGCTAATAATTCTGACTTTAACTGTAAATATACATAAGGTTGTGTGTTTATGTTCTAATAACATAACATGTATTTTTTTTTCTTTTTCTTTCAATTTCAGAGCTGTGTCTCCATCTACAAGATTGTCTGTTTCCCCAATCAGACCAGTCAAGTCCCCTGTGATGACCCGCAAACAGGTCACGCCGTCCTCTGAAGTTTTGCCTCCATGGAAGCAGGCAGGGTATTTTTCAGAGGCCAGCTACACCCAAATGATTGCTGGAGCAACACAAGTCCAGACCTCCACCCAGATCCAAATGGAGCAGCGTTGGGAGGGATCGGTTGCAGGTGTCAAAGAGGTAAAGATTTTCCCATTAGGAAAAACTGTTTTTATTTCGGCATGTTAAAAATGTCTCTCCCCAGGTTTCTATATTATAAAATGTTTATTTCCCAGTGAAATTGTATGTATTGTGAAGTTTAACAACATCTTACAACCCCAATTCTACTTGCATGTAAAAAGAAGCAGCAAAACACGGATGAGAAAAGTGTTGCTGTTGCCACTGTAGTGGCGGCAGTGGACCAGGCTCGTAGTCGTGGGCCACTCAGTGGCTCTGTAGAACAGCCCAGTGTTGAAACCGGCATAACTGCAGTACACATTTCGTCTCAAAATGAGCAGGTAGTTTGGTAGTGCTGTGGTCGTCACCCATCCAAACCTCATACTCTCATTTCTCCCCCCAACTGACTCCACACAGATTTTTAATGGCCAACCATAACAGATTTTACTCGCCCATTTTCCCCTACCCATTACTTCATTCTTGAACCTAAACTTATTTTTCTTCATTAGACAACAATTTAGAGGTTTCTTTCCACATGTCCATAGATATCATGTCAGGGAATCCAGGAGAAATCTGTCACAACTTTGACAACTCATAAAATCAGTATCGATGTTTCAACCTCTAGTGAGAGATCCTTGGAAAAGATCGAAGCAACTGCTGAGGTAGAGTCTAGGATAATAAATTATACTTGACCACAATTCTAATACTGTTTTCCATTCACTTTTGTCAGAGAACACCTTCTGTTTTTGTGTTTAAGGGCAACATTTGAAAGGCTGCATATATTCAGCTATGGACAGTTTGAACTATTTATTATTGATTGAACTTACAAAAATGAACAACTTCGTTGACTTACAAACCATTTTTAGGCAGTGAAAGTAATAAAACATTAACTAAAAGTCTAAAAGTAGAGTTAATATAAATTTGTAAGCTTTTCCTTTGAATTGATCTTAAATGCAAGCCATTTAAATGTCATCCTTAAGTAAATGGATAATCTCTTATTCCACATTTTCCACGTACTAAACTTTAGTAGGTAACTTCACTGGGTGGTGTATTTTCCAGCTATTGTTCCATATTGTTGTTGTTTTCATTAACAGTATTCAAGCTCTGTATTTTTATATGCAAATGGGTCATGTATGCACATGTTTTTGATATTGATTGGTGATTGCTCTTGCCAGGGTGATGGGAAAAAAGCAGAGGCTGTGGCCACTGTGCTTGCTGCTGTTGATCATGCACGTATAAGAAAGCCCATGCATGCTGAAGGGGCTCAGATGGAAGAAGAGGCTGATATAAGACATCAGGAAATTCTTGCAACTAAACAACATGTCACAAGTAAAAAGGAGCTGTTGCTAATTCCCCCTGAAATGACAACTGCTACTACTGAGAAGACTGTACATGTCACCCAGGTTAGAAGCATTTAACAAAAAGTGAAACGTGAAAGCGATATTGTTTTTTGTAGTATATCTGCATTTAAATACTCCACTTTGATTTGTAATAGATTCAAAGAGCTACTGAGCTAAGCTCCAAGGTGGAGACTGACCTTGCACCATCACCAGTTCCACATTTCACAGTATCAAAAGTTACTGTACCAAAACCAGACCATAGCTATGAGGTAAGATTTGGTGATTACATGCAAGCAGTGAAATCCCCTTTCTCTAAGATATCTGTTTTCAGATTATTAGAGAGAATATTAATGAATCATATAACATTAACAAATGTGTATGAAACACATAAATCTAAAATCTAATTGAAGCTGTTTTCCTGCTTGCCTGAAACACGTTTTAAGAATTCGATAATAGATTTATTTGCAGTGAGTTCCAAAAATATGAGACCACTATGAAAATCTGGAATATTCATCATTTAATCAAAGTTTTAAAAAAAATCTCTAGGAAAATGAAGAAATATATCATATTTTGCACAGTTTTCATAATTAAATATGCAAATGTATGTCATTTCATTGAATTGCAGGGTATTTAAATAATATATTCTAGTGAATATGATTGTCATGTGTTAACACTGCTACATTCATTATTGCAAAAGGACGACAAAAATACATCATAAATGCAAATTACTTTGAAATTTTGTATCAAATTACAAAATATATGCATTTTCATTAGTGGTCTCAGAATTGTGGTGCCACTTATTAATGTGTTAGACCTTATTTTAACGTTTTATCACTCTCCTTTAACAAGTGCTTCCTCTCCAGTCCAATCTAAAAATGAAAACCCACCCTCAATCCCTCATATTTCAGCTTCACAGTAACTGTCAACACAACATCTATCCATTAGTTTGTCCATCACCCTTTTATTAAACTCAGTATATAAACCATTGAGTATAAGAGTTATCTGAAATTGCTAACCAATTAATTTTCTCCTCTTTCCTTCTAATGGTTTCCTGACCATTCCTTTCTGTGTGGCTAAACGAATGTAAATCTGTTTTTTTGTATTTGATGGTAATGCTGCTCTTCTTGGGTTGGTCAGGTTTCAAGGGCAGGTTCTGCTATTGCCACACTACATAAAGAGTTGTCCACAACAACTGCTTCTCAAAAGATCATCAAGCCCGTGAAGCCTCCATCACATAAGATTGTGGAGACTCATGTGACCCCAGAGCCGACCCCATCTCCTTTTAGAGACACTACTGAGAGATATCAGGCTCATTTTGACTCAGAATTGCACAGAAAGATAGGCATTTCATATGCTGGTGAAGAGTGGGACACAAAGGTTTGTGGTTTAACATGTTTCCCTCTAGCAAAGCTAACATTTACCATAATATCATCAAGATATTCTTTATTACATTACGTTTTTTGTGGTTGGACTATGACTGGCAAAAATTTCCTCAAAGCTAACCATTTTCCTTACAGATCTCACCTGAAATAATGTGGCTTTTTCCCATCACTTTCTTCTAATCTTTATCTTTTTTTTCCCATAATTGTACTTTTTAACATTATTTGTTCCTCTTCGCTAACAAAAAAATCTATAGTAGTCAACTGGTTAAGAAACATTTTTTTTCCCATGCAGGTTGTTGAGACTGCAGCGATCCCTTCAGCTGTCAACGAGCCTGTTGTACCCCCTACATTGATAGCAGTAAGTGCTTTGTTAGAATTTTTGTATAAGAAATTAGTTATTTGTTGAATACATTGGCAAATAAAACAAATCTGTGTTATTCATTAGGGTTTGAAGAATGTGACTGTCACAGAGGGAGAGTCTGTCACTCTGGAGTGCCAGATTTCAGGTCACCCCACTCCAGCCATTATGTGGTTCAGAGAAGATTACAGAATCGAGAACTCCATTGACTTCCAGATTACTTATGAAAAAAGTTATGCCCGCTTGATGATTCGTGAGGCCTTTGCTGAAGATAGTGGCCGCTTCACCTGCACTGCTACCAGTGAGGCTGGAACTATCAGCACCTCCTGCTACCTGCTCGTTAAAGGTAAAACTTGAAATAATATTGTGTGATATAATCAATTCTAGGTGTATTTGTTTTGTGGTGTACAAAAATATAATATAGAAATAATGGATAGCTATAAAAAATACAAACATTTTTAGCGGCTATATTTAATAAAATATAGCTATAAGCAAGAATTTCACCCAACCCAATATGCAACTTTATTGATCTCAATGTTCAAACAGACAGGAAATTGAATTAATGTACCCCTAATTAGATTTATTTATGCTAATCACATACTGTGAAAACAGACAATTGTATAAAATAAGCAGGATGTTGTTAGAAACTTAAAGCTCAATCCCCCAAAATATCATCCTTTTTCACAGTATCTGAGGAGATTGAAAGCAGAGAGGAGATTACTCTCCAAGCAAAACAGTAAGTTACAAGGTCAAGAGGACCTTAACAAGTAAACACATAAAGCCGAAAGGTACACATTATGTGGTATTAATTGTGTGTGTTTTAAACAAGGATTGTCGTTGAAGCCAAAGAAGAGACCATGTCTGAAAAAAGTTCAGTCTCTGTGGACACAGGAGCACCTGCTGCTCCTTTCTTTGTGAAGAAGCCAGTGGTTCAGAAATTGGTTGAGGGAGGGAGTGTTGTCTTTGTGTGCCAGATAGGTGGAAGCCCTAAGCCCCATATTTATTGGAAGAAGAGTGGAGTTCCACTCACTACTGGATACAGGTACATATTTTGAAAAAGTATTAGATCTAGTTGGTCAACACACTCTGAAACAGAAAGCTCATACGTCCCTTGTAAATTAACAGATACAGAGTTAGCTACAACAAGGATACTGGGGAATGCAAGCTGGAAATTTCGATGACATTTGCCGATGATGCTGGAGAATACACTATCTTTGCCAAAAACCAACACGGAGAGACATCTGCTTCTACAAGTCTCCTTGAAGAAGGTTGGTTGGAGTTTTTAATAAACTGTGAGTCACAATTTAAAAACATATGAACAGAAAAATCAACATTTCATGATGCTTTTACAGAGGAGTTTGAAGCCTATATGAAGAAACAGGATGTGACATATGTAACGGAAGTGACAACAATGGTGCAAGAGCCCAAAGTGGCAGATGTGCCTCCTGTAGTTGTAAGTGAATATGAAAAAGAGCTCATACAGAGGAGGATGGCTCAGCAAACACAAATGATGCAGACCTTCATTTCAGAGACGGTATGAATTTAAATGGGAACACTGATTTTAAATATTTTATGTAAAATGTAATACAATTTAATAAAATTATATAAATCTTTTTTTTTCAGGAATTTCAAATATCAGCAATTGAAAGGAAAATTATCCAAGAGATTGAAATCCGCATCCTTAAAATAACTTACCAAGAGCTGGTGATTGAGGATGGAGAGGAGATGGTCATAAATGTTGCTGAGCACGAGGCTGTCGGATCCTCATTTAGCACTCCTGTGAAAAGCTACAGAATTCTGGAAGGAATGGGTGTTACTTTCCATTGCAAAATGGAAGGAAGACCATTACCAAAGGTAATAATGCTAAATCAATTGAAAACAGTATTCTCATAGCAGCACAATGTATAATAGTAATTCTACATGTTTTGTGTTAAATAGATTGCCTGGTATAAAGATGGCAAGCGTATAAAGCATGGAGGCCGCTACCAGATGGAGGTTTTACAAGATGGTAGAGCCAGTCTGCGCCTACCTGTGGTTCTGCCAGAAGATGAGGGCATCTATACTGCATTTGCCAGTAATATGAAGGGTAATGCTGTCAGTTCTGGAAAACTCTATGTGGAGTCCACTGCTGCTGCTCAGCCTTACTATCCTCAGGCTGAAGCTGTGAGGAGAGTCCAGTGAGTTTTCTTTACCTTACTAAGCTTCATCTCTATATTTGGAATTCTATATTGAATTCTATATTGAAATTGACTATATAATGTTTAAGGTAATGTTCCACACCTTTGTTGACACTTTTAGGTCCACATCTCCAATGTCTGCTCGCTCAGCTAGCTACTCTCCTGGACGTTCTCCTGCTCGGTCTGTTAGCCGATCTCCTGCTCGTAGACTTGATGACACTGACGAGAGTCAGCTGGAGAGGCTATATAAGCCTGTTTTTGTACAAAAGCCCTCATCCTTCAGATGTTCTGAAGGACAGACAGCAAGGTTTGACTTAAAAGTAGTTGGAAGACCTATGCCTGACACTTTCTGGTTCCACAGTGGTAAGTGTGTTTCAGAGCTGCTCCACCATTCAAAAATTTTGGGTCAGAAATTTGTGGTAAATTTACAGTTGATATATTTATAGTGCTGAAAAATGTGTATCTCTTTTAAACTTTCTATCTAAGGACAACAAGTGGTCAATGACTACACTCACAAGATTGTGGTAAAGGAGGATGGAACTCAATCAATGATTGTCGTTCCTGCCATGCCTCAGGACTCTGGAGAGTGGACAGTTGTTGCTCAGAACAGAGCTGGAAAGACAACTGTTTCTATGACTCTCACTGTTGAAGGTAACTTTCTGTTGTTTTTCTGAAAATATTAACAACTTGACATGGTGTTGTGACAGATTCTGTAATCTCATGCATTTTTTATTACAGCAAAAGAGAATTTAGTTCGACCCCAGTTCATAGAAAAACTAAAGAATATCAGTGTTAAAGAAGGAAGTCTGGTTGAGTTGGCAGTAAAAGCCATTGGAAACCCCCTGCCTGACATTGTCTGGCTAAAAAACAGTGATATCATCTCTCCTCATAAATATCCTCACATCAAGTAAGTGATTTGCTTTACAAAGTATTGTGTAATAACAGTCAGTTTTACGGTACAAAACAATGTTTTATGCAAAATTTGTTCTGCAGAATTGAGGGCACCAAGGGACAGGCACATTTTCAGATTCCTCAAACTTCTGGCTCTGATAGTGCATGGTACACAGCCACAGCCATAAACAAAGCTGGCAGAGATACTACTCGCTGTAGAGTCAATGTGGAGGTAGAATACACTGAACCTGTACCAGAGAGAAGACTTATCATCCCCAAAGGAACATATAAGGCTAAGGAAGTTGCACCACCAGAGATTGAACCACTGCATCTTCGCTATGGTCAGGAGCAGTGGGAAGAGGGTGACCTCTATGACAAGGAAAAGCAACAGAAGCCACACTTTAAAAAGAAACTTACCTCAGTCAGGATGAAGAGATTTGGACCTGTGCACTTTGAATGCAGACTGACCCCTATTGGTGACCCTACAATGGTTGTTGAGTGGCTCCATGATGGCAAACCAATCGAAGCTGCTAACAGACTTCGAATGATCAATGAGTTTGGCTATTGCAGTCTTGATTATGAAGTTGCTTATTCCAGAGATAGTGGTGTCATTACTTGCAGAGCTACAAACAAATTTGGTGCCGACCAAACCTCTGCCACACTAATTGTGAAGGATGAGAAGAGTCTGGTAGAGGACAGTCAGCTACCAGAAGGAAGAAAGATACAAAGAATGGATGAAATTGAGAGAATTGCCCATGAGGGTGCACCCTCTGGAGTAACTGGGGATGACATGTACGAGAAGTCCAAGCCAGAGATTGTCTTACTCCCTGAACCAATAAGAGTATTTGAAGGTGAGACAGCAAAATATCGATGCAGAGTGACTGGTTACCCTACACCCAAAGTTAATTGGTACCTAAATGGACAGCTCATTCGAAAGAGCAAACGATTCAGACTACACTATGATGGCATTCACTACTTGGAAATTACTGACTGTAAGTCCTATGATTCTGGAGATGTCAGAGTATTAGCTGAGAACCCAGAGGGTACAGCCGAGCATGCTGTCAAGCTGGAAATCCAACAAAAAGAAGATTTCAGGGCAATCTTGCGCCGTGCTCCTGAGTTAAAGGCTCCAGAGGCACCTGGCCCTGAACCTGGCAGAGTATCCTTTGATGTTGTGAAGGTAGATAAACCCACAGATGCTTCACAAGCAAAAGAAGTTGTCCGACTGAGGAAAGCTGAGAGAGTGGTTCATGAAAGGTCCACAGAAGAAACAGAAGAGCTGCGAAGCAAATTTAAGCGCAGGACTGAAGAAGGCTATTATGAAGCCATATCCTCTGTTGAATTGAAGTCTCGCAGGAAAGATGAGTCTTATGAAGGAATGCTAAAAAAGAGAAAGGACGAACTTCTGCACTGGACCAAAGAGGTCTCTGAGGCAGAAAAGAAGAAAGAGGAAGAGGAACGCAAACTTACTATTCCTACAATCAGACCTGAGAAAGTTGCACTCTCTCCTAGCATGGAGGCTCCAAAGATCTTGGAAAGAATTCAGAGCCAGACAGTTGCTCTGTCTGATGAAGTTCGCTTCCGTTGTAGAGTAATTGGTAAACCAGATCCAGAGTGCCAGTGGTTTAAAAATGGCATTTTACTTGAGAAGACAGATCGGGTTTATTGGTATTGGCCTGAAGATCATGTCTGTGAATTAGTAATCAGAGATGTCTTAGCTGAGGACTCTGCCAGTATCATGGTCAAAGCCATTAACATTGCTGGTGAGGCCTCAAGCCATGCCTTCTTGTTGGTGCAAGGTAAGTAGTATTATGTTTGAATCAGTCTTATCCTAACGATCACTATTACTTAATCTAATAAATTCTGTCTTGGTTTTTGCAGCCAAGCAAGTTGTGTCTTTTACCCAAACACTGGAGGATGCCTATGCTAAAGAGAAAGACACAATGGTAACCTTTGAATGTGAGACAAATGAGCCGTTTGTCAAGGTTAAATGGATGAAGAACAATGCTGAAATTTTTTCTGGAGACAAATACAGGATGCACTCAGACAGAAAAGTTCACTTTCTGTCTGTGCTGATAATAAACATGCAAGATGATGCAGAGTACAGTTGTGCTGTAGCTGATGATGACCACATAAGAACCACTGCCAGACTTTATGTTGAAGGTCAGCTTACACTTACTCTCATTTGTTGCTTTTTATTTTGCATTTTTAAAGTCGTTTCTGAATGTCTTTGGTCACATGTGCTATCTGATTTGTCATACAGGTGCACCACTGGAAATTGTTAAAAATCTTGAGAGCGTTGAAGTACCCGAGACATATTCTGGAGAGTTTGAGTGTGAACTGTCCCGTGAAGATGCTGAAGGCACCTGGTATTTTGAGAATAAAGAAATAACTCCAAGTCTAAAATATGTTGTATCCTCTCGTCGTGGCCGACACACCCTGTCTGTAAAAGACGTCAGGAAGGAAGACCAAGGAAAGTACACTTTTAAAGTGGGAGACCTGAAGACAAGTGCCACACTGAAGATGAAATGTAAGTAGAATTTGCAAATAGTTAATATATGAAGAACAGTTTTGGAGTATGGAGTAATAGAATTTTATGTAATTATTTGTATTATTTATTCTGTGTTCAGTACGCCCTGTAACTCTGATGCAAGGACTCTCTGACCTGACAATTTGTGAGGGTGATATTGCCCAGTTGGAGGTGCGATTCTCTCAGGAAAATGTGGAGGGAACGTGGATGAAAAATGGGCTACCAATCTCTGCCTCAGACAGAATTCACATTGTCATTGACAAACTTGTCCACAAACTTCTAGTTGAAAATGTCAATAAGGATGATGCTGGAATCTACTCATTTGTTGTTCCTATTCAAGACATTTCTACATCTGGAAAACTGACTGTGCAATGTAAGCTGACTTTTGATGCTGATGTATAGGCTTTGAAAGCTGAAATGGATTAAGAAAATGCTGATATTTAATTATTTTTTTTTCTCTTCACAGCAATTGAAATAATTTCTCATCTAAAGGACGTTCATTCTATTGAGGGTACAAAGGCAGTGCTAGAAGCTAAAATCTCTGCCTCTGATGTTGCTGCTGTTAAATGGTACCAAAATGAAAAGCTTCTTCTGGCTAGTGAGAGAATCCAGATGGTTGCTAAAGGCACCAAACAAAGACTGGTCCTGAACAGGTCCTTTGGTTCTGATGAAGGACAGTATAAGATGGCTGTGGGCAGAGTTGAAACCACTTGTAACCTGACAATTGAGAGTGAGTATTTTTATAAAGGAAACCATATTGCACAACATACTCAGCAATGAGAACCCTTTATTAACAAACATATTTTTCATACAGAGGTCAGCATCATCAAGCACATGGAGGACTGTATGTGCACAGAAACTCAGAATGTCACTTTTGAAGTTGAATTATCACACACTGGTATAGACGCTTATTGGACCTTCAAGAATCAGCCTCTCAAGGCTGGACCCAAATACAAAATCGAGTCCAAAGGAAAGCACTACAGTCTGACCATCATCAATGCCATGAAGGATGAAGAGGGCCTGTATGCATTTGCAGCAGGAGAAAAGATTTCCAGTGCAAAACTAACTGTGTCAGGTATGAGTTTTAGCATTTGTCAAAATATGTGTTCTGTTGATGCACAGATACTGCCTCATGCTTGCAATTTTTGTACACTAGGTGGTGCTATAAACAGACCACTCCATGATGTGACCGTAGCAGAATCCCAAACTGCTGTTATGGAGTGTGAGGTTGCTAATCCTACATCTGAAGGCAAGTGGCTTAAGGATGGCCATTCTGTTGACTTCAGTGATATTGTCAGGAGTGAGGATATAGGTGCTGTCCGTCGGCTTATTTTTGTTATCACAAGACCACAGGATATTGGAGAGTACACATACCAAGTGGCAAATTCCAAGACATCTGCCAACCTAAGGGTTGAAGGTACTTGTGCTGCTACGTTTTGAATTAATTATTACCTTTTCAACATATATTATTTGCAACTGATTACAACTGTGCCTTTCACAGCGGTGAAGATCAAGAAGACACTGAAGAACCAAACAGTCACAGAAACCCAAGAGGCAGTGTTTAGTCTTGAACTCACCCATTTAGATGTGAAAGGATCCCAGTGGATCAAGAATGGAGTAGAAATTGAACCCAGTGACAAATATGAGATTACAGTAGATGGATTAGTTCACACTTTAAAGATCAAGAACTGCAACTCCCAAGATGAATCTGTTTATGGATTCAAACTGGGAAAACTGTCTGCTAATGCCAGACTGAATGTCGAAAGTAAGTGTAATATTTGGCAAAATCAAAAATGGCTTACTCTTAAAGCAGTGGAAAAATCCTTATATTTGATTTAATTCTCTTGCAGCTGTCAAGATTGTGAAAAAGCCAAAAGACGTGACTTCTCTGGTAAATGGAACTGCCTCTTTTGAGCTGAGTTTATCTCATGATGACATACCGGTTAAATGGATGTTCAAAAACCAAGAGCTGAAACCTAGTGCCAATGTTCAAATAATGTCTGAAAGGAAAGCACACAAGTTGGTCATTCAGAATGTTGAAGAAAGTAATGATGGAGAATACACAGCTGTTGTTGGACATTTACAATGCAGTGCATATTTGCATGTTGAATGTAAGTATAAATCTAAAGATATCACTGATCGAACTTGTCTAATGCCTACCACACACTGCTGACTCCATATCATGACTGTTTCAGCTTTGAGAGTCACAAAACCCCTAAAGAACCTTGAGGTTCCAGAGACTCATGTGGCCACATTTGAGTGTGAAGTTTCACACTTTAATGTTCCGTCCACCTGGCTCAAAAATGGAGTTGAGATCGAGATGAGTGAGAAGTTCAGAATTGTGGTGCAGGGCAAACTTCATCAGCTGAAGATCATGAATACCAGCAGAGATGATTCTGCAGAATACACCTTTGTGTGTGGAAATGACAAAGTCTCTGCCACCTTGACAGTTAGCCGTAAGTTCTTTTTTTAAATTTTCTAATGCAAAATTGAAAAAACAAACAAACAAAATAACAGAATGCAGCACATGCACATGTTACTTCCCTCTTTTTCAGCTGTGCTGATTACATCAATGCTCAAAGACCTGAATGCACAAGAGAAGGACACCATCACATTTGAGGTGACCGTCAACTATGAAGGCATCACTTACAAATGGCTGAAGAATGGAGTAGAAATAAGATCCAGTGATAGATGTCAAACTCGTACTAAACAGCTCTCTCACTCCCTCACTATTCGGAATGTCCACTTTGGGGATGTTGGAGACTACAAATTTGTGGCCGGATCTGCTGAAACAGCAGCAAAATTGTTTGTTGAAGGTAACACTAGCTTTGTTATTAAGTTGTCATTCGTATTTATTTTTGGTTAATTTTGTTGATTCTGATCAAGATGTTTTATTATGATCAATTTAAGCTCGTGTCATCGAGTTCACCAAGCACATCAAGGACATTAAAGTTACTGAGAAGAAGAAGGCCGTTTTTGAATGTGAACTCTCTGAGCCTAATGTTCAAGTAACATGGATGAAAGATGGCCAGGAACTTGAATTATCTGAGAGGTATATATTGGTTTTCC
Source organism: Danio jaintianensis (assembly GCA_903798115.1). Classification (NCBI taxonomy): domain Eukaryota; kingdom Metazoa; phylum Chordata; class Actinopteri; order Cypriniformes; family Danionidae; genus Danio; species Danio jaintianensis. Next base: position 23,750,045 of record CAIGQV010000001.1, on the reverse strand, counting down.
ATATTAATCAGAATTTTGCTCTTTGACTTTAGTATATTAAATTCAGTGTCTTGATGGAGATATTATCATCACATTTTAGGTACAAGGTCTCCACAGAGAGACACGTGCATCGTCTTATGATCCAAACTGTGCGCATGTCTGATGCTGGTGAATACTCTGTGGTTGCTGGATCCAGTGTATCAAAGGCCAACCTCACAGTTGAGGGCAAGGATGTGCGCATCAGTGAGCCTGCAGAGAAAGAAATTACTGTAAGTATAAAACTGTATTAGATATTCAAAATAATGCCCAACAGTGGTTAGCGCATCAGTGATTAATTCATTTCCATTTTAAATCACAATTTAAATCCAGGTTCTTGAGAAACAGAGAAGTACATTTGAATTCGAAGTCAATGAGGATGACATTGAAGGTCGTTGGCTAAGAAATGGAGTGGAGATCCAGTTTTCTGTTGATCAGCGCTTCAACTATGCCATTATAAGAAAAATTCATCGCCTGACAATCACAGAAACCTACAGAAGTGATGCTGGAGAATACACATTCATTGCTGGAAAGAACCGGAGTATTGTGACCCTTCATGTGAACAGTAAGTTTGGTCTCAGAAAGTTTAGTGAAAACTGTCAATACGTCTATACTAACTTTTCTATGTTATTTATTTGCACATAAATGCAATTAAAATCCTTATAAAACCATTCATAAAAATAAATATTTTGTATTAGACATTATAAAGCCCTAACATGTTTTATAGATGCTTCCTATATATATATATATATATATATATATATATGTATAAATATATGTATAGAGATGCCGTCTTATATGGGATATACTTTTGTTGTTTACAATTTATTCTTACACAACATTATTGCACTGTTTAGTCCCTGAGCCTCCTCAGATCATCAGGCACATGCAGCCCCTGTCTGTTGAGGCTGGCAAACCTGCACGCTTCTCTGTGGAGGTGACTGGAATTCCTCAGCCTCAAGTGTCCTGGTATAAGAACTCTCAGGCCCTGTCCTCTGGATTTAAGTGTAAGTTCCTGAGGGAGGGAAATGAGCACACATTGCTGCTCATCGAAGTCTTCCCAGAAGATGCAGCTCAGTATAACTGTGAAGCTAAGAATGATTATGGAGTAGCCACAAGCTCTGCTTCACTTAATGTTGAAGGTAAAGAAAAACAAATAAAATAAAATAAAAATCTCATTAATAATTCTTGGTAAATGTTAAACTGGTAAAAATGGTAAACTCATCTTTTAATCCTCAGTTCCAGAAGTTGTTTCCCCTGACACTGGAGCACCACTGTCACCTCCCGTGGTCTTAACACCAATACAAAATACTTCTGCCAATGAAGGACAATCTGCTAGATTCCAGTGCCGAGTCTCAGGAGAAGGTAAAGTCAAAAACCAATAACCAAAACCGTTCTGCCTATTTTCCATATCAGCAACTTAACTACGATTTATAAGTTAGTTCTTCAAAGACTCCATTTAAATTGCTCTTGTAAAGTCACCTTCATTTCTATAGTCCTATATACAGTAAAAATAAAGCAGCTTCACATAGATCCCCAGGAAAAGTGTAGTATAAACTACTGGAAACTGGAAACGGAGTCAAATTCATATTCTTTAAAAGACAGTGTCATTATTTATGCTTTTATCATGATTTTCTTCATTTGTAAGTCACTTAGAAACGTCTGCTAAATAAATGAATGTAGCTGTTACAGAAGATCATAGTGCCATCATCTATCCTTATTTTACCAAGGTTTGATCTCACCTGATGTTATCAATTAGTGCGTTCATATAGATACAAGTTTTCACATAAAGTGCACATGACTTTTGATCAAAGTATTTTGTTACAGGTGAGACAAAAGGAATGGTGTAGTATTGCAATAATTAACTGTACAGTTTAGTTCAATAATTTTTCATTTAAGCAACAATAATTTCATACTGAGTCTCTTAGGAGACAGAGTTATTAAAATGTCTTTTGCCTTGGGAACACTTATATGATCTAGTAGCTTGCTAGATTGAGCAGAGCACATACAGTATGCTGGTACATATCACAGAATTTTTATTTACCCTAACTGATATCATTACTATTTTTCTGATTTACTCCTATATAGATCTGACAATAACGTGGTATTGCAAAGACAAGGAGATCAAGCAGTCAGACATATTCAGAGTGTCTCAGTTTGATGAAAACTGTCAGCTGGAGATCACCAGAGTTTACCCTGAGGATGAGGGCGAGTACACATGTGTCGCCCGTAACTCAGCTGGAATGGTTACATGTTCTGCTCTGCTGAAAGTGGACGGTGAGTTACATTTTTCTTATTAGGCAGAAAAAAATATTAAAGGCTTTAGTGACAATGTTTATTCATTATTATCAATTAAATATTTGTTATTTGTTTGCCAGTTAATTAGGGCTGTCAAAGCTATTATAATGTTTTCATAAAAGACATTCAGAATAATCTGCACGAACATGATGTCAGTAGCTGAGTCATCAGTATGCATATAATAATTTCCATTCCTTGATTCATAGAAACATTAATTCAGAAATGGGCGGAAAATGCATTTTTGCACATGTATCTTACATGTCTGGAATAATTACTGATTTCCATTTCACTGTTCACATTTGCTGTGCATTGTGTTGCAGTTTGGGAAATCTAGAATTTATTGTTTTCTGTGTCAATGAGATGAGTGAAATGGATAACACTTTACAATACGATCACATAGTTAATGTTAGTTAGCAATGAACAATACAGAATTTATTAACTACAGTTCATGATGTACTAACACATTAGTTACTGCCCTTTCAGTTAACATGAACTAACAATGAACAACTCTATTTGCATTAATTAATGTTAACAAAGATTAATAAATACTATAATAAATGTATTGTTCATTGTTTGCTCATGTTAACTGAAAGGGCAGTAACTAATGTGTTAGTACATCATGAACTGTAGTTAATAAATTCTGTATTGTTCATTGCTAACTAACATTAACTATGTGTCCCGTATTGTAAAATGTTACCATGAAATGCACTAATGCATCATTTGCACAAATTTTGTTAAAAAATCTTAAAGGAACTGAATTAGTTTATGCATTAACTGGTAATATATGTGATTTAATCACATTTTAAAAGTTGTTATTTAAGAACAATTGTGCAATCAAAGTTTCATGCAAGAGAACAAAGTTTAATGTTTAGTAAATTATATGTATACTAATTAGTTGGTGAAAAATCAATACTTCCTTTCAGGAGAAACACAAATTATGGATTGTACTTCCAAGTTTCAGTCGCAAGCCACATCTAGCCTCCTAACAAGCATTAAGACCATTCAGAAGGATGCCCCTGGCCAGAAGCCCAGTTTTTTTCAGCCTATTATGAGCTCTATAGTGGCTCATGGAGAAGTGGCTAGATTCCATGCTCGTGTGTCTGGCATACCCAAACCAGAGATCAGTTGGTTCCATAACCAGCAGCCTATAAAGCCTACAAAAAATGTTGTCTATCATTTTGACGAGATGACAAACACTGCTACGCTAATCATAGTTGATACTTTCTCTGAGCATGCTGGGCAGTACACTTGCAAAGCAGTCAATATCAGAGGAGAGGCAGCTTGCTCAGCCAATCTTGCTGTAACTGAAGAAGGTAATTAAGATCAAAGTAGTTTATGGTTTTCGATTAACAGATCACAATTAATTCACGTCATATTCTTTTTAAGCGTCACAATCAAAATCTGATAAATTTCCTGATCACCTTCGCTAACTTCACTTTAAATTAAACCTTTTAAGTTTTGCTGCAGTTGTATCACAAAGTGATTTCTAGGTGCCGGGTGCATGCTTTCATTTTTAAATGCAACTCTCATGTTTCACCTCTTTTTAACAACTTTAGATTGGTTTCACCAGAATTTTGTCCTTGTTGGATTAGTAATCTTAATAAAAGATTTTCATGATGTAGGTGACACATTTGTTCATTCATATGATTCTTTTTTACAGTTACAAGAGTACGAGAGGAGATTGAAGCAAAAATTGAGGAAGAGGTCAAAGGTAGGATGATTTTGCAGTATTTTTTTTTTTTTTTTAAATAATGATAAAACTCTTGAATTTAACATTTCTGAGCATATTGTATTGCATGCAACAAATCCTCTTTAATGGGAACAACTTGTACATTGTACTGTTGAATATGTGTATGATTGAAATCAAATGTTTTGTATAGCAAGCAATTTGATTGGGAAAAATGCTTGCTGTGAAGCACTTTTGCAAAGTTTTGCATCTATCTATTCCCCTTGAAAAGCATGAAGGATTTGGTACTTCTTGGTTGTTTCTAGAAATAAAAGGTGCAGGATGTTTGTCCTTTCAATGTTCCAGACAACAGGAAATTACATTTTAAAAGATATGGAATTAGCCACATCTTTTAATTGTTTCTTATGTTTCTTGCATCTGGAACACCTTCCTGCAAATATTTCTTAGACTGGCTTGCAGATAGCGGTATGTGATTAATGTTGTTTGCTTTTTAAAATAACATGGTTATATATGTAAACTGTATTAGTTCGAATAAACGCCTTCTCAAAAAAATTCTAGAGCTGTTTTAATGACCACATTCTTGTTTTTATCAATAGAGAGTGATGTTTCTCTATATGTATGAAAGATTTCCGTCATTCTAAGGATTAGAAAGGGCGTTTATTCATCATTCTGCAAGTCAGGTAAGGAATATTTTAGGATATACATCTACAAAGTTAAACATACAAGAGGCTCTTTTGCGAACCAGATCAGTATTATTGGGATACATATTAATGCTTTGAAAAGAAATTTATGCCTTGAAGAACTGTCCACAGAAGAAGGAACAAAACATCAAGCGATTTTCGTGTCAGAATCTTTAATAAAGACTCAAGGGTTGCGTTTATTCGAACAAATATGGTGAGTGAATTTGTTTTTTATGGCTTTGTGACTTGATGCATGCTTTAATATATCTATTAATATTCTATTTGAAATATAATTAAGTCTCTTTAGCAAACTGGGCATTTTGTTGAAATTTGTCTCCCTTTTTTCCAGAGTTGTTTTATAATGAAGGAGCTGAAGTCACAGCAAGAGGAGGACTGCAGTGTGGTGCATTTTCAGACCCAGAAGAAAGTTTAGATCAAGGTCTTGTAGCCCCGTCTGAAAACATCAAACCCTCCTTCACCAAAAAGATAAAATTTCAGTCTGTTGTGGAAGGTGACACTGCAGCTTTTAAGTGCAGGCTTATTGCAATGCCACCTCCAACAATATTGTGGTTTCATAATAACAGGCAGATACAAAAGGAGCACCATCGTAAAATATATACAGTTAGTAAAATGCATATGCATGCAACCAGTTTAACAATTGAAGGAATTAAGGAAAAAGATTCAGGTAGTTACAAAGTCATGGCCATTAACACTGAAGGATCTGCTGAAACCACAGCATCACTTCTTGTTTCACTGAGGGAAGAGCAAGAAGTTACTTATATTAGCCATTCTAGATCTTCAAGCAAAGCCCACTCAAGCTCCGAATCATTAGCTGATTCTACAAAAGAAAGGAAATTTAGAGTTGATCTGAGATGTGTCGGCTCTCCTTTTGATAAAGCAAGTAAAGGGCAAACCAAGGGGCGTCATAGATCAAAAAGCACTCTATACCGCACAATGTATTTTAGAACCTCATCTCCATCAAGAACACCAGACAAAGATATGAAGTTTGAGACCGCATCTGAACGTGCACGCTCTCCTACTCCGATGTATGAGAGATATGAGAGGTTCAGTGATCGGTACAGTGATATATACTGCGACAGATTCACAGGACGTGACCGATATAGTGATAGGTTTAGTGATAAATTTAGTGACCGCTGTAGTGATAGGTACAGCGACAGATTTAGTGATACAGAAAGCCTACATGGAGAAGTTAAAGCAAAACTCAGTCTCTTGCAAAAGGCTGTCAAAAAGAAAAAGAGACTTTCTATATCTACAATGTCTTCATCTGAGTTTGAAGTAGAATCAGTTACAAGTGAGCCTTGTTACACTGATTATGTTGAGAGACTCAGAGTCAAGCCATCTACATTGCCTGAAATTCAACACGTTATTTGCCCTGGTGAGCAAACTGAAAGTGGTAGAGATTCAGCAGATTATCAGAGCCGACTGGAGAGAATTACTGGAATTGGCTCCCAATCAACAGAACGAAAGGTCAGGCACTCATTTGAACCTCAATCAAGATCTAGAGCACTACGAATGATGAAGGGTGAACTTCCCGTTGAAGAAACTTTAAGAAAAGACATTCAGGTTGATGTTTCTGATGCAAGAATAGATCAAAGTATCACATCTAAAGAGGATTCAGAAAAGGAGATAGAATATGACGTTTTAGTGTGCAAAGATGAAGCTAGTCTTAATCAGTGGGATGAAGAGGCACAGACCAAGGCCAAAGAACCATTTGTGTTGCAGTGGTTGGAAGCAGGAGAAGCTTCAAAACAAGCAAGCAATGCAAAAGAGAAAAGTGTATCACACGAGGAGTCACAAGAAAAAGAGTCTTCAAGAAACAAGGCAGTGAAACCAATGAAAGAAATATTTTTTGGTGATGAAGGTAAAACAGTCCCTGTGCATAAATTAGAGAAGAGAGCTATGTCTGTGGAAAATATCCTTGAGAAAAACTTGGAGAGTGAGTGCTTAGAAAGTAAAGATCAGTTCTTAGCCAAACGCATTCAACAATGGCAACAGGATGTCCAATGGGATGAAGAAGCACAGGAGACAGGAGAAGCTTCCAAACAAATTAGCAGTACAAGGGAGATTAGCCCATCAACTGATAAGCTTAAAGACAAAGAGTCTTCAAAAACAAAGGGTGTGCAGTTAAAGGAGGAACAATTACTTGCTGATAATGGTCTGCAACATGACCATAAAAAGCCTGCTGCACATGAACTGGTAAAGAGATCTATGTCTGTGGAGAACATATTTGAGAAAAACTTGGAGGGTGATCGCTTGGAGAGTGAGGATCAGTTCTTAGCTCAACATGTTCAAAAATGGCAACCAGATGTGCATGTTGATCAGGCTGAGTCTGTTGCTCAAAAAGCTTCTTATTCTCACGAATCTTTTGGTAAAGTTCAGAAAGATGAAGGAGTGGCTTTAAAAGAACAAAGGGAACCCACATTCACAAAGACTTCAAGATCTCCATTTAAAGAAAGACGTTCACGTGAACGGTCAAGTGAGAGTGAGTTACATTTATCGCGAGAAAGAATAAATGAATTAAAAAGTGAGAGTGACCATGTCAATGAAAAAGAGGCATTGGCCCAACGTATAATGAAATGGCAACAAGATGTTTTGACTGAGCAAGGACAGGCTGTTGAACTTGATCCTGAATGGGGTGGTGTTACTGAGAGTCCTTTAGAAACCACAGCATATAAAGAAGTTGAGTTGGGGATGCAAAGGGAGTCACCACAGAGAACGGCAAAGGAGAGGTTCTTTAGTGATGTTTCATCTCAGTCCTATGTAGCTGATAGGTCCAAAATGCATAAGCAAATTATTTCCGAGGCTGACAGTGAGAGGTTAAGGACTGAAAGTGACTATTTTGTCAGTGAGGAGCAGGCTCTCGCAAAGCGCATTAAAAATTGGCAACAAGACATTCCAATTGAGCAAGAAGAAAGTGAATTGGAATCAAATTGGGCCATTGCAGAGCATTTGCCATCTTCTGTTGTAACACCCGAGACAAAATCGACAGTTTTATCAACAGGAAACATTCTCTCATATACAAATCCTGAAGGGTCTGTGGATGATAAAACCAATACCGAGGTTTCAGGTATTATAAAACAATATTTGTCCCATGAGGATGCAAATCCACAGCTTCATGGTGATGTAAAAGATGTGGCAATGTCTAGACAGGAACATGGTGTAACAGAGCAACAGAAAACCCTCCCAAAAAAACAAATCCCCAGTGTTGTTCCAACAGCAGGGAAAATGTCTGTAAGTGTAGTAAAACCAGGAGCACCTGCCTTTGTGGTGACATTAATGCCAGAAGTTGAGGTAAAGAGAGGTGAGATGACTGAACTAAACTGCCAATTCCAGGGAGATCCACAGCCCTCTGTTTCATGGCTTAAAGATGGGCATTTGATAATGAAAGACCCTGATTTTGATGTTCGTACCAAAGCAAATTCATCGACATTGACCATTTATTATCCCACCATTGACCACAAAGGTGTGTTGACTTGTAATATTGCAAATAAACATGGAAAAGCAAGTACATGTTGCAGCTTTAAAGTAACTGAAGATGTACCTTCAATGACAGAGATTGGATCTCTCCAAGAAGTTAAAGTAACAAGAGTGTCTGTATTCACTGAAGAAGAATTAATAGAGGAAGAACTTAAGTCCCTAATGAGACCTGCGATTGATAGCAAATACACATTGCAGGTACCTCAGGCAGTCATACACATACCACAAACTTCAGGCTCATTTATTCACACTTCACCAGTTGAGATCAGAATAACTGCTCCAACTCCAGTGCTAGATACTCTTGATGAGGCTAAATGCACATTTGGGCCTGTTGGACAAACCTCAGAATCTCCTGTTGATGATGCCGATTCTCAAACTGTGAAGCACAAGTTTACATTTTCTTTTGAAAATGGTTGTGAGCCTCCTCAGATTGTTAGAGAGCTAGAGAACATTAGTTCATCAGAGGGTCAGACTGCTGTTCTTGAGTGCATCATAACAGGCCATCCAACACCTGAAGCCACCTGGTTCCATGATGATGTTTGCCTTGATCTTAATTCCAGGAAATATAGATTTGAGGTAAAAGACAAAAGTTACAGACTTTACATTTACAATTTCACATGTCTTGATGCTGGAATATATAGATGCATTGCTTCTAACAAACTTGGGCACATTGAAAGTGTTTCTGATGTGTCTTTTGATTCTGCAACCTTAGACTCTGGATTTTCATCCATTGCAATGTCAGATGTGGAGAGCCAATCAAGATCTATTGGTTTATCTTTAGAAAGGACCAGTGTTAAAACACAGCCTTTATCAAGTTCTTTCACACCATCCAAAGATATTGTAATTGCAAGCGAGGATGTTGAATATGATCATTCAGTGACTCCTGCTGAATTTCAAGATATTAGCAAAATTCACGAACCCCATATTTCACACACAGATGCTTCTAAACTTAAACGCATTAAGAGACCAGCTTTAGACATGCCTGTAATAACAGGGTGTGGCTTGCAGTCATCTGCAGCAGAGGTTAAAGTATCAAGATTAAAACAAGCATTTGAAGCACCAGAAACATTTGTTCATGAGCCTGTTGAGCCAACAGCAAAATCAAATGATGGGTCCTCTTTTCCTGTTGAAGATATTCCAGAGTTTGCTTTTGAGCCTGAACAATATGAAAAAGAACAAACAATTTCAACATTATCTAAGGAGGATGGGAAAGATCCTACTTTAACTACTGCTAAAACCTTCCCATTAAAAGCACAACCAGATTTTACAGAGGCTGCTCTGGATAGCACAGAATACACTTCAGAAGAAAAGTCAGAGTTGAGAATGCCTTCTATAGAATCTATATTATTTGACTCGCAACATTTTGTGTCCTTGGCAAATGTTAAAGAGGTTCAGCAATCACCTACTTTAGTCAGCCCTCAGGCTAGATTACCAGTAAAAATGAACCCAAAAGACAGTTCTGTTAGTCCAAAAACAGTTTTGGGTAGCACCGCTGAGCAAAGAATTGTAGAGGATGAGACATGGGCTAGGCAAAGTGACATTCATATCTCTCATCAAGAGGCTGCCATGTTAGAAACCAAGGTACAGTTGGTTGAAACAAACAAACCAGTAAAAATGGGTGTCATTAGTGATCAAAGAACAGAAGCTGAGGACATACCACAAGATCACGCCAGTCCAGTTGCTATAAAGCATAACAAGATAGAGGCTTCAGATAAACCAAAACCAGTTAGTGTAAAACCAAGAATTGAGGTTGACAGAATTTCAGATTACGCTTTGTCAGAGCACCCACCACAGAGGCAGCAACCGCAACAGAAAAAATCTGCTAGGATTGGGGCTGCTGGTGTTCCGAAACTTGTAGAAGAAGAAGTAACATTTAGTGCTGTTTATGACTATTATAACTTACCAACTGATTGGGGTAGACCTTTGTCACCAGAATCAGAAATGTCTATTGAAGTAGGTAGCACATTTAGTGAGGAGATGGTGGAAATAGAACGTTTCTATACACCAGCTTCATCCACAGAAATTTCCCAAATTCAGAAGTCACCAGCATCCTTTCATACACCCTCAGAGACTCCAGGTGGTGTCATGACACCTCCCGAGTATCCATTTTCCCCTGTGGAACATAAGAGACCCACAGCTAGCTCTAGTGAAGGTTTTTATTCACCAGCTAAGTTTCTCAGCTCTCCAGATGATGAGGGTATTGAAACAACCCCCCCTGTGTTTACTATTGATGAAGGTATGATTCTTCCAGAGGGACGTGGTTCACTAGGTTTGGGGACACTTCAGGAAAAGGTTCAGGGAATACCTCCAGCATTCCTTAAGCCACTTACCAAAAGAAGAGTTTTTGAAGGTGATTCCTTACAGTTCTGTGCTGAAGTATTTGGACTTCCCACTCCTGAAGTAAAATGGTTTAGAAACAAAACTGAGCTTGAGGCAGGTGGAAGGACTAGTATTGAAAGGGATGGTGATAATATTGCCCTGGAAATTAGGAACGTCACAAAAGCTGATCAAGGGGAATATATCTGTGAGGCTTTTAATTATGTTGGTGAGGCAAAAAGTGTTGCTTTGGTTGTTGTTATATCCCAGGAAGCTAGGCAAATGCTGCCCCCTCCAGCTGTTACGCATCAGCATGTAATTGAGTTTGATGTAGAGGAGGATGAGGATCCATCAAGATCTCCATCTCCTCAAGAGATCTTGTTGGAGGTTGAGTTAGATGAAAACGAGGTGAAAGAGTTTGAGAAACAAGTAAAAATTGTCACCATTCCGGAGTATACAGCGGATAACAAAAGTATGATAATTTCTCTTGATGTTCTGCCAAGCATGTTTGAGGAAGGAGCTGTGGATTTTATTACTCAAGAAAGTGATGATTTAAAAATAGCATTTGAAGTTACAGAAATGCCACCACGTTTCATAAACCCTATTTATGACATTGAAACTCCTGAAAACACAAATGTAATGTTTGAATGTTCTTTAATGGGTATTCCCTCACCAATAGTGTCATGGTATAAAGGTAATATGAAGATTCCTTTGGATAAGAAAAAGTATATCTGTAGTTCAGATGGTGATAATCATTTCCTGAAGATTCTTAAAGCCAACACACATGACAGTGGCATATATACCTGCAGAGCCATTAATGTTGTTGGTGAAACGCTTTGCAGGGCCTCGCTTATGGTTATGAATCCACAGTCATTCTCTGGTAAGACAAGAGGCATAGAACTAACTGCAGTTTCTCTTGGCAGTGCTAAAGTTCAGCCTCAGAAATTTGACTTGGTTGTTGGGAATTCATCGTTTGATGGAGAACAGACATCAGAGATAGAACTTGAATTTGAGTTTCAGCAAGAATCAGATGAATCTCAGAAAGCTGTCAGACTGGTTGCTGTTACCGATAATGAGACAAGTGAACAGGGAGAAAAATATGTTAGTATTAATTTTGATGTTTTTGCAGAACCCTCGAAAGATGACAAAATTGAATTCAAAGGCAAATCAACAAACACATGTAGCTTTCATTTTCAGGTCACTGAAATCCCCCCAAAATGTATAATCCCACTACAAAATGTCACTGCAGCTGTTGGTACTCCTGTGATGCTTCAGTGTTTAGTGAGTGGTAAACCAAATCCTACCGCAGAGTGGTACAAAGATGGTGCTCCAGTAAACAATTCAAGATATATTATCCAAGAAAAAGCATCGGGACATTTTAATCTGCTTATAACGAATGTAACTCAAAGTGATGCTGGTGAATTCAAATGTATTATCCAAAACAAAGCTGGTTACACTGAAACAACTTCACTGTTAAAAGTTTTTTAATTTGACAGCAGTTTAAATATGCAGTTTATGAAACGACTCTAAATGACAGGTTTGTTCTTTTGTTTACTTTGAATAGATGTAGTACATTATTTTTTATGTATTACAGTTGTAAATTATTGTGAAATTGTGTATAGAAATGTATTCAATCTGTGTTCAAAATCAAAATATTGATTTCAGTGTATGTAACATTACAGAACAAAGAAAAAAGTCATGATATAGGGGAAAAAGAAATATTTATGGAATTTAAGAAACTTGAAAATGTTGGCTTGAAATCTACCCTGGGCATGCATTATCAATTAATAGTTTAAATTATTCAAAACTGTCCTTGAAAGAAAAAAAAAAAAAAAAAAGAAAAAATCACAGTACACCACAATTTAATTTTTTTTTTATTTCAGCAAAATAGGGATCAGTAGTTTCCATCAGTAGTAAAAAGATTACAAAAATATTGAAATACTTTGAATTTTGTTTAAAAAGACTAGATTTTTCTTGCTCAAGTTCATAATTTAAAGGATTAGTAAAGCAGCAGCGAGTTAATTAACATTTGTGTTGTATAGTTTGATCTTATTTTTCTAAAAGTAGTGGTAATAAAGATTTAATAGGTTGTAAATAAAAGTCACAATTCAGTATATTAGATTAAAAAGAAAATGTGATGATTGTCATTGTTTGCCGATGTATTCTCAATTTTCTTGTTTATTTTTGGGATAAAATTGTAGGTCAGTTAGTCAAACCTTTAAGTATAGAAAAAAACTAACAAAGCAAAAACTGAATGAGTGTGCTTTAAATTGATTATAAACATAATTGTATTCTACTCATTTATTGCAAGTCTGTGTACATGAAGAAATAAATAAAATTCCAAATGAAACTGTTTACTCTTGTTCTGGCATTATTTCTTAATCTAAGAGGAATTGTTATGTCCACTTATTGATTAGTACTGACTGGTAATCATGTTTATCTTTCTTGTAGTTTATGACAATATTTTGGATAAATCTTTAATCCCATTATTTCCATACAGAATTTTCTAGTTTGACTGTGAAGACCGAAGAAGAGGAAGAAACCTACAGCACATCACTGCATTTGCCTGATAAATCAAAAACACTTGAACTTAAGCCAGAGCAAAAACGTTTTTCTAGTTCTTTGGAAAGAAAAAGAGAGAAACCTGTATTTGAGTCAAAGCTTACACCTGCTGAAGTTGCCATTGGAGAGTCAGTTAGGTTTACTGTCACAGTATCTGGTTTTCCAAAGCCAAAGGTTCAGTGGTTTCACAATGGAAAGGCTATCACTTCTTCATCAATTTATAAGTTTGTAGAGGTGAGAGATGAGTACACTTTAATAATAACAAAAGTCAAGAAAGATTACGAGGGAGAGTATTCTTGTACCGCAAGTAATAGATTTGGCCAAACCACCTGCAAGACAATATTAAAGGTAGAACTGAGTCAGTTATCAGCAGCAGAAAAGTGGGTGGAAAAAATGTTCAAAATACCAGGACAACCTCCATGCTTTACTACACAAATCCAACCTGTTCAGTGTGTGGAGGGCAGCGAGGTGAAATTTCAGTATAAAGTTACTGGTACACCATTTCCTGATGTTCAGTGGTTTAAGGGCAATTCTCAAATTAAGTCAAGCCTGACCTGTTCTGTTGTGTGTAATCCAGATGGCTCTGGCTTCCTTATTATGAGTAATATTCAACAGAGAGACAGTGGACTATACACATGCAAGGCTGTCAATCCTTTTGGAGAGGCAAGCTGCAGTGCTGAGTTGATAGTATTCCACAAAAAAGTGTCTGTGTTTCATAAACAACAATTAGTTCAAGAACAAAAAAGTTACAAGGTGTCCATGAAAGAGGAAGCCACCGAATCTCGTTTGTATAGTGTTAGCCTGCCTGGACAGGCAGGCGCTAGTTTGCAGGGAGACCATCAGGTAATTTACACCATTGGTACTGAAGACAGGCAAATGGTAGAGAGTGAGCAGGTTGATACACTGCATGACTTGGATGTTTCCATTGCAACCGTGCACAAAGAGCAGGTGACTCATCAAGCTGCTCTGCTGCAGTCTCATGAAGTGCAGGAGAGAGTAATATCAGCTCAAGTCCGCCCAGAACCAGTGGTAGCAATTCCTTTGAGACAGCTCCAAATGGCCACAATGACCTCGGCAGTTCAAGAAAGCCAAGGTTTCACAGAACAGCACTTTGAACGAATCAAAAGTCCTGAGGTTACAGAGCTACAAATTGCCAAAGAGCACCCATCGCAAGTAATGTCTGCCATAACTGAGAGTGTAACTCCACTGACGATTGTCAAAGCGGAGCCATTATCCACTAGAGAAACAGAACAGATAAAGGTATCTCCTGAGCCCAAGTATCCAATATCAAGTCATCAAGTTGAGACAAAGCTCCCAATTGTTAAAGAACATTCAGAGGTTATACCCCATACTCAGCAAGAAAAGGGTTATCAAGTTAAAGAGGGAGTTAAAATTCTTTACAGTGCAGTTTCATCAGAGAAGCAACAGTTCACAGAGGGTCACTCTAAAGAACTATCAACACAAGAACCAACTTTTCAGACATCAGTGAAGAAAGAACCACACAAACCGGTTGTCCTTTCAGTTAGTGAGACTGCTCAGACCTTATCTAAGGAAGAGAGATTATCAGTGCAGAAACCAGGTGTGGAGACTGCATCTCTAGTGAAAGACAGTGTACTTAAATCAGCTCTTGTTGCTGAGGAAAAGCATCAGCTCCAAGCTGATCGGTCAAGTTTGATCCCAGGTTTAGACAGTGCAATTTCAGTGCAACCCCAGAGAGAAGAAGAACAAGTTCAACATTTGCAGGTCATCGCAGATCAAGATATTCTTCCAGCTGAAGGCAGGTTCAGCAGTGAGAAACCAAGCCCAGTGAAAGCAGATACTCAAAAAAGTCCTCTTCTTAAGCATACAGTGTCAGTGGATTTACAGCAGACAGTGACATGTGAGGAGTCCTCAGAGTTTTCAGGACATGTAACAGAGCTTTCTATTCAGCCTGATAAGGTAGCTCCTGCCCCTTTGCATCTTCAGGCAGTTCATTCAGAAAATTTGTTGACGAAAGAAGGGATAATCTCAATGGAAAAGCCAGACGAACAGATTGCAGTACAGAAACAAGAAAAAGCTCGGCATCATGCTGCAAGCACAGAGAAGAAAATAGAGCATACTGCAGATTATTGCAAAGATCTCGCTGTATCTGTTACAGGTGTGCAGTCTGAAATCAGAAAAGAGCCCAAACCTGAAAGTATTCTTCAAGTCATTTCAACACCAGTGCCTTTGCCAAAGGAAACTCCTTTTGTAAGCGATGTTAAACAGCAGCGTGCCCTAGTTCAGAAAGAAGATCACTGGAATATTGTACATGTGCCATCTGTGTCTGAGAGTCAGGATATAGAAGAGGGACACTCAGAGAGCATAGAATCAATTGAGAAATTTGTGTCTAATATTAAAGTTGAACCGAAAATCCCATCTGAATTAATTTATGTAGAGGAAAAAGCTATCTCAACGGAGAGTAGCATTGCCCTTGAAGCCACTGAACAAGACTTTGCACTTCAAATTCAGGAAGGTCAGTCTGTTAGGCAGTCAGTATTAATGGAGGAAAAGCATGTTATTAAAGGTGAGGTATCTCAGGATCTTACAAAATCTGAAACAACCACAGCAGTTGTGAGTAAGCAGAAAATGGGTACGCTTTTAGTGTCAGAGTCAAGAGAGAGCCGGACTTTACCCAAAGAGCTCACTTTTGTTGTTTCTCCCCCTAAATCACATTCACTAGACATTAAGCACCAGTTAAAAAGTACACTTGCAACTGCCGTCGCTCTTGACCAGCCATTGATCCTGGCTGATTTTGTGGAGAGTTTGGGAGTTGTAGAAATTCATGAGGTAAAAGAAAGGAAAGAACCCAAATATCTCATGTTCACTTATCTTATTACAAGTGCAAGTGCTCCACTTGAAATTACAATTGCTTTTGAAGGCGAGTATCCTCAGACTGCTGATCTCAGAAGTGAACTTCAAGCTGCTTTCTATTCTATTGTCTATCGAGAGCAACATGTTCTGACCTCAGAGCAGCCAGGCACAATACAAATTGATAGGCCCCAAAGACTACAGGTTACCAAGGCTTCTACAAAAGAAATGCTTTCACCTGTGGTGGAAATGGTTAAGCTCTCAGAAAATGTGGAGCCTTTCACATCTCCAAAGTCCCAGTCAGCAACTGTGAAAACTGAAGCCAAAACATCTTTTCAATCTGTGACAGCTAAAGAGCAAGCTTTTGTGCAAGAGTCAATTCATATAGCAAGTGAATCAAAAATTGAGATTCAACAGTCCATTCAAGTTGAGCAACAGGAAACCAGATCTGTGACAGTAAAAGGTGCTGCAAGTATGACAAGTGAGCTTGTTTTAGGACCTGTTCCAATTGAACGGTCCTCTGAAATCACCTTTCAGAGAGAGGAAAAGGAGGAATACATAACTGAAGCATTTATGAAATTAGAGAAAGAAGAAGTTAAAGAGGGATGCCCAGTTTTTGAAAACCCTTTGGATGATATTGAAACAGAGGAACATTCAGAAGCAAAATTTTCATTGATTATTCGATACGTAAAGAAAGTAAATTGGCTTTTTAATGGAAAATGTATTAAATCTGGCAAAGAGTTCAAGTGTTCTAAAGAACATGACACTTACACACTAGTAATCACCAAGGTAATAAAGGATCATGAAGGAGAATATACCTGTGAGGCTGTAGGTGAAGCTGGCAAGACCTCTACGTCGTCCCACCTCACTGTGGTCCCAAGAGGTTGGAATTATGGGAATATTTTGTCATCCCATCCCATGACTAACTCTGTCCATGGCTAAAATAGAAACGCTTCATCAGACACACATTCTCAATATCTCTACACCTATCATCAGTGTTGGGTAAAGTTACTTTTAAAAGAAATATATAACAATCTTAACCCTATCTTAATTTTTACAAAATGCAAAAATAAAATGACGTACATGCACATTACTTTCCCTAAAAGTAAAGCATTTAATTACTTAAAACATTAAAGGAATATGACTAAAGATTTTATTATAAAGTAACTTTACACAGCACTGTCTATAATTTAAAGATGTCTTAATGTTTTCCTCTTTGTGGATTTTGCCACCATTTTCACATATCTGAAATGTTAGCATGTCTTCACATTCTTCACATCAACTCTTAACCTGCTGAATTATTCAGTATCATTCCAACGTTTGTCATCTTTTTCACTCCTGCAGTAGTTTCACTTTTCATTTTGTTCATCACTGAGAATTGTTTATGAAATAGTCAGTTATTGTTTGGTATCATCGGTCACTATGAACCTCATTCTTGATCTTGTCTCTATGCATGCTAGGATGTCAAGTCATTATTTCACTTCATTCAGTGTTTTTCTTCCTCATAGCGAGATCACCATCACTCTTCAAAGTCACTTCTGGAATGTTTTTCTTTACCCACTCTTTCATTACTTTAACCACAAAAAATTGGCACTTTCTAAAAACACAATGGCTATAAAAAGAAAAAAGAAAAATGGCTAATATGTATTTTAATGGATACATTTAACCTGCAGAACTTCCTGCTTAATATTTTGGTAGGACATTTCAGTTGTTTGAAAGTGCCAATCAGTGGTTTCTGCTTTTCATGCTCATGCTCATTGCTTGTCAGTAAACATGTTGAAAATAATGTACTAACATATTTTTTATCTGTGTGCACAATTCAGTGCCACCTGTTTTTAGGCAGAAAATTCAGAATCTGGAGGTGAATGTTGGCAATCCTGCAAAGTTCGAATGTGAGATTGTGGAGGCTCCTGGTGTGATCTTCAAGTGGTTCAAGTCTGGTACTGAGCTCAGGCACAGTGATAAATGCAGGATTATCAGCCGACACCACACATCATCCCTGGAGATCTTTAGCCCAGCAGTTGCTGACAGTGGAGAATATACCTGCAAAGCTTCTAACCGCCATGGAAGTGATAGCTGCTCTGCTAAACTAACTGTGACAGGTAAGGAAAATATATATTTCTTATTGGCTGTTGGACTTCTTGAAATATTCAAATCTGGGGTTGATCTGATTTTTGTGTGATACTTTTTTGACAAAGTTATTGATATCTTCTTACTGGTATGTTCTTTTTGTAGAGCTTTTCCCACCAGAATTTGTATCAAAGCCTGATTCGATGACTTTATTTGTTGGCAAGCAAGCAAAATTTCAATGCGTTATTTCTGGTTCTGAACCAATGAATGTTGTCTGGCATAAAGACAATATTGCCATTTCACTTGATGACCACTACAAAGAGTCTTCTGACAAGAACCGGTATCTTCTTGAAATTTTGAATCTACAGCACAGTGATCAAGGAACATACCTTTGCAAAGCTTCAAATAGTGTCGGTACAGCTACATGCTGCACTGAACTGAGGGTTGTAGATAAACCCAGCTTTGTGAAGAGCTTTGAGTCTACCACTGTTGCTGTGGGAAACCCACTACGTCTTGAGTGTCAGGTAGATGAAGACACTGGTGTTTCCATCATCTGGATGAGAGATGGCAAGAAACTCCATACTACAATGGATTGTAAACTAGCATTTGAGGAAAAAATAGCCTGTCTTGATATTCAGAAGTCCAAACTCAAAGATACAGGGACATATACCTGCACTGCTGCCAATGAAGCAGGAAGCAGCAGTTGCTCTTCTAGTGTGACAGTACAAGGTAAGACTCTGAAATTAATACCCTTGGTATATGCAGTATTTGAAACAAATCTGTATGACAGGGTATTAATTTTTGTCTGTGTGAGCAGATTTGTATTTATTTTGCTGAGACAGAGGTGACAAATCTTAAGCATCTGTCGATGCTGCTCTTGATTGCCATTTAAAGCATTACAGCTTTTTTGATGTTGTTTTTTTCTTAAATTGTATTTTTCTTGCAAACAAATCAAATGATATTTTCCTTGTTACATTTTAATCATTAGAACCTCCAGTCTTTGTTAAAAGGCTGGAGCCTAAGATCTTATGGAAGCAAGGAATGTCTTCACGTCTGTCATGCACTGTCAAAGGATCACCAGAACTCCACGTGACCTGGTTTTTAAATGACAAACCACTAAACTCTTCAGAAAAACACAAAATCACCTTCAAAACCAACCAAGCCACTCTTGAAATTATTGAATTGTCTGAGTCTGACAGTGGAAATTACACGTGTGAAGTGATGAATGAGGCTGGCTGTGAAAGCTGCAGCTCTCAAGTAACTGTAAAAGGTAATGCGCAAGATTCTTCCAGTCTTTCTTGATGCTGATTGTATTTAAATGGAAAGATCAGCTTCAATCTTATCGCTTTTATTGTTCGTAGAACCACCTGCCTTTAAAAAGGAGTTGCGGATGGTGGAAGTAGTCAAAGGGTCCACAGCCCATCTTGGATGTGAAATGACAGGCACTGCTCCTTTTGAAATAACCTGGTTTAAAGATAAAAACCCAGTATCATCTGACACAAAGTACAATATTATCTCAAAGGACACAGCTGCATATTTGGAAATCAAATTATTTGAAAGTGCAGATGTTGGAGATTACCAGTGCTGCATTTCCAATGATGTTGGTAAAATAACTACAAAAGCAGTGGCCAAACTGAAAGGTTAGTACAGTCAATGTTAATGGGCTAAACAAATTATTTAGTTGTTGCTGTATTTAATATGAAAATGAATATGCCTTTTTTTTCATGCAGACCCACCATCCTTTGTAAAGAAAGTTGAGAACACTACTGCGGTTTTAGGCAGTGCTGTAAAACTGCAAGGAACTATTAAGGGTTCTGCTCCAATGACAGTTCAGTGGTTTAAAGATACAGAGATAGTCAGAGATGATGATCCTAATATCACCACAATCTTTGAAAACAACATTGCTATTTTAACAATTTCCAATGTGGCCATTAACCATGGTGGGAAATATACTTGTCAAGCTGAAAATGAAGCTGGAAAACAAAAATGTGAGGCCACTGTATCAGTTCAAGGTTAGAATTGAATTTTTAGAATTTTAGTATTGTTTTATTATGAAATACTCTATTAATATTATTATTCTTCATCATTATCTGATCGACATATTAATGATTTCCATTTTTGTTAAAGAACCAGCTAGATTTGTTGAGAAACCCCCATGCATCAGTGTGACTGCAGGTGACTCTGCAACTCTTGAGTGCAAAGTTTCAGGAAGTCCAGATCTCAAAGTAAAATGGTTTAAAGATGGGAAAGAGATGGCAGGGGGTCGAAAGTACAAAATCTCTTTCAAAGACAATGTGTCAGTCTTGAAAATCCTCTCGGCAGAAAGAGGAGATAGCAGTGAATACAAAGTTGAAGTATCCAATCGAGTTGGAAAAGAGCAGTGTTCTTGCTCAATCATTGTTCTTGGTTAGTGCTATTTTTTAAATTATCTTGCTGTTTTTTGTGTGTGTGCATTTTTCTAACAAGAGTGTTTTACTTTTTTGAGCAGATAAAATAATACCTCCAACTTTCACAAAAATGCTTAAAAAGGTAGATGGTAATGTTGGAGCTAGTATTCAAATGGAGTGCAAAGTGTCAGGATCCCAGCCTATAACAATATCTTGGTTCAAAGAGGGAAAGGATATTACAACTGGAACAAAATATCAAACTGAAATGCAGGAAAGCACTGCCTTACTGAAAATAACAAATTTAGAGACATCAGATGCTGGGGTTTTCACCTGCCATGCAACTAATGCTGCAGGACACAGTGAAACAAGTGGAACTATATCTGTTAAAGGTTAGAATACTATATATATATATATATATATATATATATATATATATATATATATATATATATATATTTTTTTTCTACTTGAAATTTGATTGAAACTTGAAATGATCTCTTTTCCCTACCTCTTCAAATTAATTTTAGAACCCCCAGTCTTCTCTTTGAAACCTCAAAGCCAAGATGTTATACCTGGAACTACAGTTGTTCTAACAGCTGCATTCACTGGAACAGCACCTTTTATGATAAAGTGGTTCAGAGAAGACAAAGAAATGTTAACTGGAGGAACTTGTTTCATCAAGAAAGAAACCAACTCAAGTTCGCTGGAGCTGCACGCTCTGAAGCCATCTCAGTCTGCAAAATACACTTGCCAAGTTTCTAACGATGCTG
The DNA here is from genome assembly GCA_903798115.1 of Danio jaintianensis. Taxonomy (NCBI): domain Eukaryota; kingdom Metazoa; phylum Chordata; class Actinopteri; order Cypriniformes; family Danionidae; genus Danio; species Danio jaintianensis. Next base: position 23,728,933 of record CAIGQV010000001.1, on the reverse strand, counting down.
GAAAGGTCTCATGCACAGCTGCTTTGTTTGTGAAAGGTGCTTTTTCTTACTCTTGATTTTTTTTTTTTACATAATTAGTATTTTCTTAGATATTTTATTTATCTTAACGTATCATTCTCTTTTTTAGAACCTCCAAAATTTGTGATGAAACTTGAATTGACTAAACTTGTATTGAATGGGAGTCTTGCAACTTTGGAATGTAAAGTGACTGGCAGCCCAGAGATCAGTATTAGATGGTATAAGAATGAGACTGAAATTAGCTCAGATGATAAATACCAAATGGCCTTCACCGACTCAGTTGCTACACTCAGGATTTCCAGTTGCTGTGTTGAAGACAGTGGAGATTATATATGCCAAACATCAAGTGATGCTGGCAGTGATAGATGCAGTTGCTTGGTTACAGTCAAAGGTTTGTTAATCATCTTACTTTTCAGGGATCCTACTGTATTTCCTCTTTGTTGAAGTAGCTCTTCATTAGCTAATTGGTACTTTCTCATCTTAGAACCTCCCGAATTTGTGAAACCTTTTGAATCCAAAGAAATTGTTAAAGGCACAGATGTTGCGCTGGAAGGAACTCTGTCAGGCTCAGTTCCTTTTGAGATTTCCTGCTTCAAAGACTCGAAGCAAATCCGAAATGATAGAAGGCACATCATCAGCCTGACAAAAGATGTCGCAGCTCTTCAGATTCTGAAATTTGAACCAGGGGATGTTGGAAAATATCAATGCACTGTAGGGAATGAAGTAGGGCAGACCTCCTGTGACTTTCTTGTTACCATGAAAGGTTAGTACGAAGAGGGAATTCTTGAATTACATTTATTTAGGAATACCTATGAACATTGTGCTAACAACACTTTATATTTGATATTCTTCAATCAGAGCCACCATCATTTGTGCAGAAGATGGATAATACAAATGTCCTCCTTGCCAAGGATGTGTCTTTGCAGTGTGTATTGAAAGGGTCAATGCCTATGACCATCTCTTGGATGAAAGATGACCATGAGATCAAAGAATCTGAGCATGTTCAGATATCTTTTGAGAATCAGACTGCAGTGATATACATTTCTAGTGTGCAGTTAAAACATGGTGGAAAGTATACTTGCCATGCTCAGAATGAAGCTGGTAGTCAGAAATGTACAGCAGTACTGACGGTAAAAGGTGTGTAGTAGTGGTTTTTAATACTAATTGCATATTTATAACACAACTTGATTCTTAAAGGGATAGTTCATCCGAAAATAAAAATTCTATTATCATTTACTCAGACTATTCTTGTTCAAAACCTATTTTAGTTTGTTCTGTCGTACACAAAAGAAGATATTTT
>CAIGQV010000001.1:23709032-23727605 GCA_903798115.1 Danio jaintianensis | reverse complement strand
ACTATGGTCCCAGCAACCAGCATTCTTTAAAATATCTTCTTTTGTGTTCAACAGAAAAAATAAACCCCTAAAGGTTTAAAACCACATGAAGGAGAGTAAACAGTGAGGTAATTTTAATTTTTCGGTGAACTAACCCTTTAATGCCTCTTCTGATTAATTACATTTATAGTCATGCCTTTTCCCTCTACATTCAGTTATTGTATGAATACACTAGGTCTTTTTGGTGTTAGTGCTGCAGAATTGCAATATATTCATCCATATTTTACCATATTTACAGAGCCTGCAAACATCACAGAGCAAGCCAAGTCTGTCAGTGTTACAGTACGCGATCCTGCCACTCTCGAGTGCAGGTATTCTGGTACTAAAGTTCTCAAAGCTAAATGGCTCAAAGATGGCAATGAGCTGACATCAGGCAGAAAATACAAAATACAGAGCACTGATACAAGCTCCATATTAAAAATTATTTGGGCTGAGAAGAGTGATGCTGGAGAATATACCTTTGAGATTTCAAATGATGCTGGAAGGAGCAGTTGTGAGGCCATTGTGACTGTTTTAGGTATGACAAAAAACATAGACATCTTTTATCGAGTTATAAGGAATTTCAGATCAATACTTAAGAGTAAAATTGTCTTACTTCCCCCTAACAGATCAAATAATCAAGCCTTCCTTCACAAGAAAATTGAAGGAAATGGAGAGTATAAAAGGATCTTTCACACAGCTGGAGTGTCTGGTATCTGGGTCTCTTCCTATAAATGTCACTTGGTTCAAGGAAAATAAGGAGATAGAGACCAATGAAAAGCACAAATGCATATTCTTTGAGAATGCAGCATCTCTGGAAATCAGTCGTCTTGATAGTTCAGACAGTGGCAATTATACTTGTATTGCTAAAAACCAAGCAGGCACTGATCAGTGTTCGGGCACACTGAAAGTCAAAGGTTTGCTGTTACCACTGACAATTTATGAATTTAAGAAGTTACTGTATTTTACATTTTATAATATCATGTTATTGTTTCATGTTGTGCCTTTCAGTGAATTTTATCTTCCTTTAATCTTTAATATCTTTTATAAACAGAACCTCCATCAATCATTGAGAAGCCAGAATCACAAGATGTTATACCAGGATCCAGAGTTCAGTTTAATGTGCTTTTGTCTGGAACACCACCACTGACCATTAACTGGTTTAAAGATAAGAAAGAAGTTTTGTCAGGAATTGATTGTTCGGTTCAGAAAAATGACACTTCTAGCTCTATTGAGCTCTTTTTTGCTAAGCCTTCAGATTCGGGACAGTATGTCTGTGAAATTAGTAATGATGTTGGATCAGATTCTTGCCAAGCAACTCTCTTCGTGAAAGGTTTTTAGCAATAATCATGTTTAACTTTTTTTTCATAAACCTTTTTTGATTGCATTGTAAGTCCTTGTTTATTTATTTTTTACTCCAGAACCTCCTAAATTTACCCGCAAGCCTGAAAAAATAACAGTGGTGAAACCAGGCCAACTGGTAGTTTTTGAATGCCAGATTACAGGCACTCCGGAGATAGACACATACTGGTTCAGAGATGGGAATGAAATCAGTCCAAGTGACAAGTATAAAATGACTTTTGTTGATTCTCTTGCACGGCTTGAGATAATTAGCAGTGAAATCAAAGACAGTGGTGTGTACTACTGTGAAGCCCGCAATGAGGCAGGCAGTGAGAGTTGTAGTATGGAGCTAAGAGTAAAAGGTTAGTATATATTGCAATTTTTAGGCATTTCAGTGATTTACTGCCATTCCTGCCAAAAGGTTTGACCAGAAATTTTTTTTAACAATTTTTTTTTCAGAGGCACCAGTTCTTGTCAAGCCATTGAGTCCTCTTGAGGTTGTCAATGGCTCAAATGCATATTTTGAATGTCTGGTAAAAGGCACAGCTCCTTTTGAAGTGACCTGGCAAAAAGATTCAAAGGACATTAAATCGAGCCTTAAGCATGTGATTTTGCAGAAAAATGGCTCTATAATGACTCTGGATATACAAAAGTGTGATACTTTAGATGTTGGAGAATATCAGTGCATTGTTGCAAATGAAGTTGGAAGTTGTTCAAGTCAGAGTACACTCAGCATAAAAGGTTTAGTATGGAGTTTATTTACCAAAAGTTTTATTTATGTTATTGATCTATCTTTAACATATTTTGCACTTCCTATCAGAGCCCCCATCATTTGTGGAGAGAATTGAGAATGTTGTCACAGTTCTTGGAAAAGTGGTTGAGTTTAAATGTGTTGTAAGAGGATCTCCACCTCTGTCCATACAATGGCAGAAAGATGAAAACTGGATCTTGGAGGATCCTTCAATTAAGAGGACTTTTGAGAAAAATATTGCTACTTTGACAATCCCTGTGTGCGAGTCCATCCACAGTGGAAAATACACATGTCAGGCTATGAATGAGGCAGGGCAAGAGAAGTGTTTTTCTACCCTGGTAGTGCAAGGTTGGTTACTTTTTTGATTGCTTTTAAAGCTGTCCTTCGTAAAGATTGTTGTTATTAAAATAATTGTAATGATATTTCCAGAGCCGCCTCAGATAATTGAAAAGCCTGAAGTGATTAATGTCACTGCCGGAGATCCAGTAGGTTTTGAGTGCAAAGTTGCAGGCACTCCTGAGCTGAAAGTAAAATGGAGTAAAGATGGCAAGGAAGTTATCCCTTCAAGACAGCACAGCCTCAGCTACATCAATAATGTCAGCCAACTTAAACTTCAGTCGGTCCAACTGGAAGACAAAGGGACTTATGTGTTTGAGGTCTCCAATCACATCAGTGCCTGCCAGTGTAAAGTGACACTAAATGTGCTAGGTTTGTACCCATTTGTTAATGGAATACTTAGTACTGGTTATATTACTGGTTATATAACCCGATATTCATGATCTTCACTTTTCTTTGTCTTATTAGAGCAAATAATCCCTCCATCCTTCATCAAACCTTTGATGGAGATGGAGGAAATACTTGGTACAAATGTGCAAATTGGTTGTAAAATATCAGGTTCGCTACCCATAACAGTGGAGTGGGTAAAGGATGGAACTAAACTGTCAGGAAGAACCAAGCATAAAATTCTTCAGGATGAAAACAGCGTGTCTTTGGATATAGAGTGTTTAGAGAAAGCTGACACTGGAACTTATACTTGCAAACTTGCAAACAAAGCAGGCAGTTGCGAATGCAGTGGTACACTGAGGGTGAAAGGTCAGATGGCTTTTGTAGTATTTGATAGTATATTTTCACATTTATCCTAAGATCTCTGAAGGCTGCCAGTTTCTAAACAGATTTATTTCTTTCTGTCCCATTAATGATTTAGAGCCACCAAGCTTTGTGCTGGTTCCAGAATCACAGGCTGTCATACCAAATACCACTGTTCGCTTTAAGAGTGCTTTTAAGGGAACACCTCCATTCACAGTGAAATGGTTCAAAGATGATACTGAGCTGATTTGTGGACCTTCCTGTTTTACTGGCCTGGAGGGCCTCTCATGCTTCCTAGATCTTTTTGCCATTGGAATATCACACAGTGGAATTTACTCTTGTCAGATAAGCAATGATGCTGGTACTGCAAAATGCACTACAACCTTGTTGGTTAAAGGTTGGACCTCTTTTCAAGTACCTTTATCAACGCTCTTCATTATCATTCTTTTTTCATGCTTTACCATTTGCATGTTCTTATTTCGCTTGCGAATATTGTGCATATACTGTACCTTTCATCATCATCTTTCACTATTGCTGCTCATCATTACATTTTACTCTCTTTCATCTGCCTCTTGCTATCTTCCATCTTCTTGAAACCATCATCAGTGCTCCATTTTATACATTGCAATAATCATTTCTAACATGTTGTAATTTTGGTTTTACAGAACCTCCAGAGTTTGTACAGAAACTGCCAGCTGCAAAAGTCGTAAAAATGGGGGAGCCACTCCAGCTTGAATGCAAAGTTACTGGCACAGCTCCTCTGAAAATAAGCTGGTACAAAAATGATGCCATACTCAGTGATGGTGGCAACTTGAGAATGACTTTCGATAACTCTGTAGCAGTCCTTGAAATTTCCACATCAAGCTTTGAGGATAATGGTGTCTATACCTGTGAAGCACAGAATGATGCTGGGACTAAGAGTTGTAGTACAGCTCTCACAGTCAAAGGTTAGACAGTGGATGAATCTTTTATTCAATAGTTTAGCATGAGCATTGTCTGCCAGGAATTCTTTCAGAAACACTGTTGTTTTAGTTTAGTTTGCTTGTTATTATATTTATTATTAGTTATTATAGTAATTAAGGTTTTCATTATATATTTTTTCTTATTTTTTTCAATTATTTTTTATATATTAAATATTAATGTTTAGGATTTGGTTTATTTGTTACATAAATAATTACTAATCTATTCAGTTGTCAAAGAAACGTTTTTAATATTCAAATTGATTTAATAATATTTTTTATATTTTATTTTAATTTATTTCAACTAGATTAATACAGAAGATAGTATGTACTTAATCCCTGATCTTTTTTTATTTCAATTTGCATAAGTTCTTTTATGTTTTTGTAGAACCACCAACTTTCTACAAAGTGCCAACACCAGTTGAGGAGCTTAAAGGCAAAGATGCCAGTCTTAACTGTGAGCTGAAAGGCTCAGCACCCTTTGAGATTACATGGTTTAAAGATAAAAAACAGTTAAAGGAGAGCAGGAAGTATAAATTTGCTACTGAGGGATGCTCAGCAACTCTCCATATCCTCGGACTGGAAGCATCAGATGCTGGGGAATATGAGTGCAAAGCATCAAATAATGTTGGAAGTGATTTCTGCCAAGGCTCTGTAAAGCTAAGAGGTCAGTAAGATAGCAGTTTAAAGTATGGAATACTTTTCCAACAAAATATTTTACACATTCATTACACATCATTACACACTAGTTTTTCAATTTTCTTCATAAAATTCAGAACCCCCTGCATTTGTGAAGAAATTATCCAATACAACAGCCATCTCTGGTGAGGAGGTGGTTTTGCTGACAACAGTCAAAGGCTCTCAGCCTATGACTGTATCTTGGGTTCAGGACAAAGATCACATACTCAGAGATGGTGACAACAGGAAAATTACATTTGAGAATAATGAGGTCACCTTGAAGGTCTTTAAAGCTGATTCTACCACTGCTGGAAAATATACATGTCAGCTAAAAAATGATGCTGGAGTAGCTGAATGCACAGCGAACCTAACAGTCTTAGGTACTTGTAAAAATATGATTTTTTTTTCACACAAATATATTTCATGTTTATAATGTAATTTAACTAAATTACTCTTCTAAATGTTTAGAACCTGCAGCAATTGTGGATAAGACAGATTCAATCAGTGTAACTGCTGGTGAAGCCGCAGCCTTAGAATGCACTGTATCTGGAACTCCAGAACTTAAGCCAAAATGGTTCAAGGATGGTGTGGAGCTGTCTTCAGGCAAAAAATACAAAATTACCTTTTCAAAAATGATTTCCAGTCTTAAGTTACTGTCAACAGAGAGGAGTGATACTGGAGAATACACTTTCAGTATCAAGAATGAAGTTGGCAGTGACAGCTGTGCAATGCAGCTCACTGTTTTGGGTCAGTAATTTTTAAATATTTTTTACACTCTTGTAATTGTGATTTCTTATGAAGCCATACATTTAGTATGTTGTTTTTTGTCAAACAGACAAAATTGTCCCTCCTTTGTTCTCACGAAAACTGAAAGACACACAGAGTATTGTTGGGAAATCTATGGAATTGGACTGTAAAGTTTCAGGATCTGCACCTCTCACCATCTCTTGGTTTCACAATGAAGTGGAGATTATGAGTGGACCAAATTATGAGATTACTTTCACTGAAAACACCTGCACTCTGAAAGTGCCAACTCTGAAGCTTTCAGACTCGGGCACATACAAATGTAAAGCAGTGAACAGTGCAGGAGCAGAAGAGACATCTGCTTCCTTAGTTGTTAAAGGTTAGTGTTTTGGTGTAGATTAATCTAAAATAAGTTAGAAGTGTAAAGAGTACGTAAGGCACGTCTCACAACATTTTCCCTGTCGTATTTGCTATAGAACCCCCCTCGTTTGTGACTACACCTCAACCAGTGGAAGCCCTCCCAGGCACAAATGTTACCTTTACAGCAACTGTTCAAGGAAGTACCCCAATGAAACTGAAATGGTTTAGAGGCAGTAAGGAAATAGTGTCTGGAAGAAGCTGTGAGATTGCATTAAGAGGAGATACTGCAATTCTGGAGCTCTACAACATTGACAAATCTCATGCTGGCGAGTACACTTGCCAGATCATTAATGATGCAGGGAAGGAAAACTGCCCTGTGAATCTTTTTGTTAAAGGTTAGTTTTAATTTGCTAATACTATAGAGGCTTAACGGTTTCTTCATTACTTGATATAACAGAACTTTGTGTCTTACATATTCATACATGCCATCCTTCATTCAGAGGCTGCACACTTTGTCAAGAAGCTAAAGAACCTCTCAGTTGAAATGGGCAAGTCACTGATACTTGAATGCACATATGCGGGGAGCCCAAAAATTCTTGTGAAATGGCATAAAGATGGCCAGGAGATTTACTCTTCATACAAGTACAACATTACGACCACTGAGAGCTCCTGCATATTGGAATGTCTAAACAGCGATAAAGAGGCTGCTGGGAAATACACTTGTGAGGTTTCCAATGATGCTGGACATGATGCTTGTGAAGCAGCAGTGTCCATATTAGGTTTGTTAAAGAGCAGAATCCTTTATTATAAGCTACTTGGAGATATGCATGCTTTTCTTCATGATATACATATATCTTTGTCACTTTTAGAATCACCTTTCTTTATTGAGAGTTTGGAACCTATGGAGGTCACTGCTGGGGATGCAGTTTGCCTTAAGTGCCAGATTGGTGGCACTCCTGAAATTAAAATATCATGGTTCAAGGCAGACGGCAAAGTTCGTTCTTCTCCGACCTGCAAGATGGAGTTCTTCAAAGGCACCGCCTGCCTGAAACTAACTAAAGTTGCTAAATCTGACATTGGTGAATACACGTGTAAGGCAGAAAACAGCATAGGATCTGCCACTTCCAGCTGCCACTTAACTGTGCAAGGTGAAGCTAAATCTTTGTATCTGTTTTTTAAAATGTCTCTAAGGTTTCAATTGCACTGTTTTACCAATGTATTTTGCTAAATGTTTTGCTTTTCAGATGTGAAAACACCACCGTCTTTCCCCAAAAAGATTACTAGCATAATGCAAATTGAAGGACAGCCTGTCCAGTTTGAGTGTCGTGTTGCAGGATCCTCTCCTATGGAGGTCTCTTGGCTCAAAGATGGTGAAGCTCTTAGGAGCGACTCAGAATACAAAATGTCTTTTGACGATAACTCTGCTGTCCTAAACATAGCCAAGGGTGAAATGAGACATTCTGGGGAATACACTTGCGTTGCAACCAATAGTGTTGGAAGCGCTTCTTGTAGAGCCAAACTTACACTTCAAGGTCTGTTTATTTCTTTCATGTTTTTCTTTGAATAAATGTGTTCCCTGTGTTGCAAAACACACTGAATTGAATATGACAATGTCTATACAATTGTACTGTTATCTCTATTTACCTTTACAGAGCCAAGATATCCACCTGTGTTTGATAAAAAGCTCATACCTGTGGACGTGTCAGTGGGCGATACTGTCGAACTGGAATGCCATATGACAGGATCAATTCCAATAAAAGTCACTTGGTCCAAGGATCACAAAGACATCCGTACAGGGGGCAATTATAAGATATCGTGTGTGGAGAACACCCCCCATTTGACTATTTTGAAGGCTGATAAGGCAGACTCTGGTCGTTATTCATGCCATGCTAGTAATGATGTTGGAAAGGACTCTTGTTCCACTGAGGTTTCTGTGAAAGGTATTTGGTCACTGCTTTTTGGTGTGACTGTCTTCATTGTCTTTGGACTGACGGTTTCTTTTATGCTTGTCTTCCATTCTTCTCGCCTTTGCAGTTTTTATGTTTTTCTTTGCTTGCAATCAGTCAACATGTGACAGTGTTGAACGTCTTTAACAAATTCTTGTGGTTTCGGCCCATGCATTTAGATCAAAGAACCGCCTTTTCTATTATGTCTGTCGTGTCTAACAGCACCTCTTTTGTTTCTTTAGAACGCAAAATTCCACCTAGTTTTACCAAAAAGCCTTCAACAACTATTGAGGACATTGAGGGCAAAGTGGTGAAGATTGAGGGCCGTGTAGCTGGATCACAGCCCCTGACTGTCAACTGGTATAAAGATGGGAGAGAAATCTTCACTTCTGACTTTTATGACGTAACCTTCAAGAGCAGTCTGGCTGTCCTGTGCATCAAAAAATCTCAGCTGTCAGATAGTGGCACATATATGTGCAAAGCCACCAATGAAGCTGGCACTGCCTCTTTTGAAGTGTCAGTTCACATTACAGGTATACTACCGTGTCTGTGTTTCTGTGTCAAGGTGTTCTTATTTTTAGTTATGAATGTGCTATTCATTTAAAAGGTTTACTGTGGCAGTACCATAGTAATTCCAATGCTGTTAATATTCATTATTCAGTAACACTTTATAATAACTTCACACTATGAATCATTTAGTTAGCATAAGCAAATAGTTAATTGATTATTTGTAGAGCCTTAACTCTACATTAATAGACATTAGTAAGCAGTTTATTACTACAGATACAAATCCTGTATTCTTGACATATAAGCACATGTATAATTTGCTTAATGATTATATTTTCATACTTTATTAATGATACATTTTTCACTACTAATTAAGTATTGCATTATTTACAAAGCAGTTATTTAAGAGTAGCTAGTGTTGTTTTAATATCTTTCAAAATGGGTAAGTAAAATATTAATAAACTATTCAAATGGACATTTATATATCATTTTGTCAGGCATATAGTAATAGTTACTCTGGATGTTGATAAATGCTTTGTTAAAACAAGTTCATGCAGTTTTGTGACCTAATCTAAAGTGAGGACTATTTATGCTTTGTAAATCCCTTATCAGCAGTAAGACTTCTGCTTACTAATGTCTATTAATGTAGAGTTAATGATTTACAAATCATTAATTAACAATAAATGATTCATAGGTTACAGTTATTATAAAATGTTAAATATCATGGTAGTTCCATAGTATTTTTTTGGTAATGGATTTATGAGGAATTCAGAAAATGTTGAAGGTTGAAATGTTGAAAATGGTTTTTTTAAATGATCCTTGATATGCAACCATGCATGCATTTTTCAAAAGGACTGAAATTACTTGAAACGATGATCATAATTAATATGTATTTTTTTAAACGCAGCGCAAAAGCTTCCACCAAGCTTTGACTTGCCTCTTAAACCTGTGACTGTGAATGAGGGTGAGACACTTACTCTCAGCTGCCATGTACGGGGATCTCATCCTCTAAAGATTCAGTGGATGAAGGACAGGCGGGAGCTTTCTTCAACTGCAAACACAAAGATCACATTTGTTGATGGCACTGCCACATTGGAGATGACCCGTGTGTCTAAAACAGATATTGGGGATTATCTTTGCAAAGCAACCAATGAGGCTGGTAGTGAGTTCTGCAAGTCTAAAGTCACTATCAAAGGTATTTGTTTCAGTATGTGAGGTTATAAGTGTTTTTTTTTTTTTTGTTATGCTTGGTTATTCTTTCTCTCTTTTTTTGCTTCTTTTTTATTCCTTGGATTGTTTTTATTTGCTTTATCCTAACCTTGCTATTCTGTTTGCTGTTATTAGTATCATCTAATAATGTATATAATTTTCTTTACTTTGATTCTGCGTATTGGATCTTTCTTGGCTTTTCAACCTATCTTGGTCTTTCAAACTTTAACAAACAACTTTTGTCATGCCAAGTACATGCTTTTCGCTTAGAAACAAGCCTTTGCTTCCTTACAAATGTTTCATTGCAACTCTTATTCTTCTTGCAGCTGTGCTTTTTGAAAAAGTGCAACACAGCTTTTTTTTTTTGTTGTTGTTGTTTATGTGTCTACCATTGTTTAGCCCTGGAATCGGATTATTTTAGGATCTTAAAAATGCATGTATCTCACTGCAGTATTCCATCACAATTTCAGAGAAACCAGGTGCTCCTGCCCCAGCACAGGTGGCACCATCACCACCACAAGAAGTTAAGAAATTTGACAACTTGTTCTTCATTGAAGTGCCAAAGAGTGTCCATATCGTTGAGAGTAAGTGACTTTAAATATATATTTATATTAATTATTTTAAATATATATATATATATATTTTTTTTTTTTGATGGCGGTGGACTGTTTTCAAATGCAAAGTGTAATCGAATTTGTGTGATTCCTGTTTTTATAGAAGGTACAGCTACCTTCATTGCTAAAGTTGGTGGTGATCCCATTCCCAATGTGAAATGGATGAAGGGCAAATGGAGGCAGATGACTCACGGTGGCCGCATCAGTATTGAACAGAAGGGCCAAGAAGCCAAGATGGAGATCAAAGAGGTGACCAAATCTGACTCTGGTCAGTACAGATGCGTCGCCTCCAACAAACATGGAGAAATTGAGTGCAGCACTGACTTGAATGTTGATGAGAAGAAAGAGACAACTGTAGAAATGGTCAAACTGAAGAAGTAAGTGTGTCAAATATCAAGCCAGTGGTCTGATTGTTATTAATGATGTGCCATTTCTGCATGTATGTGAGCAGAAGAATGAAACTCAACTTATTTCCAATATAGGATGAAATAGAATTTTGAATATTACAATAATAGAATATTGAAATAATGTTTCTTTTTTGGTGAACTATTCCTTTAGCGGTTCTTATATACCACATTTTGCTATGGACCACTAGGGATCAGGAACACTCAGATGTCAAACACTGCTTTTGTATGATACAAGATTAAGCTGTTTTGTTTTGTTTTATTTTACAGGACACCATCTAAGCAGAAAAGCCCTAAAGAAGAAAAGGAAATTGACATTGTTGAATTGCTTAGAAATGTTGATCCCAAGGAGTATGAGAAATATGCTCGCATGTATGGCATCACAGACTTCCGGGGTCTCCTTCAAGCTATTGAGTTTTTGAAGAAGGAAAAAGAACAAGAAAGTGGAAGACCGGTAAGATTACAACTATTTTTTTTTTGTATGCATTTATGATCAATTTTGGAAACTTTGTGTTCACTGAATAAGTTAACACTTAACATTTGTTATGTTGCTCACTTAAGTGCACTGTAACTAAAACCCTTTAACTCTTGTCTGTCAATTAATAAAACATATATACTTGATCATGATCATAACTACCAAAAATTATTTTATTTTAAGGATTTTAACACTTCAAATTACAGTTTGTTTACATAATGCCAATGTTGAATATTCCAAATACTAAGGTCTTAGCAGATAAAAAAAATATATATTATGACACTCATTGTCACATAAAAAAACAAAAAAAAAAAAAACATACGAACATCTAAATGAGCTCCCTAACTCCTGAAGTCATGAATCAGTGTGTCTGGTACATGAATTCCTCCACTAATAAGTGCAGTAAGGATCCTGGCTCTCTACACTTTGGTGACGTCAGAACACCCCCATTGTAGAACATCACATCATTAGTTTTTTTTTTATTATGTTACTTAAAATAAATTTTAGATTAATACTTTTTCATGTACCTGCTAAATTTTAGAATCAAATCAGTTAATAAATGTTTGCTAGATTGTTTTGTACCTGTCAAACTATGTTAATTTATGCGTAAATAAATAAGTTTGTTTTTTAAAATTTAAACTCGTGTCATTGTGTTGGGTAAGTTGGTTCATGTGCTTTATTATTTGTTTCCTGCTTCTGAACAATTGTTAAGGGACCATGGTTTTTATTAAGGGAACCCTAGTTCACACAGTCTATTATAAGACTTTTTAGGGAAAGAACACTTTAGTGCAATGAAAGATTTTTGCAATTTAGACAGACATTTATTTATTTTAGTTGATTTAATGTTTTTTTTCTTTTCTTTTTTACATTTACTAACTCTATGGTCAAGAAAGGTTTGTAGTGACATTAAACTTTAAGCACTTATCTCTCAAACCAGGAATGAAAGATAAGTATGCTAATTGTTTAAATGCTTGGATTTGTTACATTTCAGGAAGGTGAAAGTGTTGCAAGAGAGTCTGAAGAGGATTTGGCTAAACTTGTTGCTGATTTGCAAAAGAGGATGGAACAAACTGAGGTTTGTATTTTTATTTGTATTTATATAACAATTTAAACCAATTGTTATATTAAGACTTCAGCCAGTGCAGTATACACAGGGTAGAAATATTATGAAATGCCTCATTTGTAAATCCTATAAGTATATTTATGGTTTCTATGATTTATTCATGAATATAAAATCAAGTGGCACATTTTAAAGAATAATAGCGTAAGCATACTTTTCAAACAAAGCATTTCACGAAACCTCTGTTGGGTGTTAAATTATCCTGTTAAACTTAGAAATTTACAAGAATATTTAGGCACTTTCCAGTTGTCAAACTAGTGTTGTTTAATGATAATACAAATATTCAGGTTTAGGCTTTGGTTCCTCGAGAGCATACAGTAAAATGAGGTGTCCAAATAATTTTCAGGCCACTTTATGTGATTTGCAGCATATTCATTTGCCCCTTTGTTTTATATGCAGCCTGTCACTGTGGCTCGTGACATCACAGACCAGACAACTACTGTTAAGAAGGAAGCTGTGTTTGAATGTGAGATCAAGATTAACTACCCCGAAATCACTCTGTCCTGGTACAAAGGAACCCAAAAACTTGACAGTGGTGACAAGTATGACATCAAAATTGTGGGCGATCGTCACATCTTAAAAATCAAGGACTGCCAGACAAGAGATGAGGGCAATTATCGTATTGTGTGTGGCCCACATATCTCCAGTGCCAAACTGACTGTGTTGGGTATGTAGGAACATTATTGGAGATTTCTTTTAGTGAATGCCTCACACTATAATAAATATGTTTTACAATATTGACTTTTATTCTTTCTGCAGAAGCTGAGGTGGAAAAGCCTATGCAGGATGTGGCTGGTAAGGAAGGCCAGACATGTACATTGACTTGCCAGTTGTCTGTACCTAATGTAAAAACCCAGTGGTTTAAAAATGGGAAGCTTTTAGAGCCTCACAGCAGATATACATGTGCTGTGGCCAATTACGCTCAGAAGCTCTCAATCAAAGATGTTAGACCAGAAGATCAAGGAGAATATACCTGCAAATATAAAAATCTTGAAACGACTGCCAATCTTTGGATTGAAGGTTGGTACAGATTCACTGAACTGTCAGACGTGCAGTGTATTTACTGTAAAATAGACCATCTACTAACCTCTTCTATTATCATCTGTGACTTCTTCTTAACCTCTTCACCACACTCTTCTTGTTTTAAATGCCAGGAATGTTCTGTCTTCATTTTTTTCCTGGCTTTCTTTTGTAGCAAAACTTGAGAGACTATATTAGGCAAATACAAACAGATTCCGCTCCTAATCATCCACCTTGCGTTATTCCTTTCTAGCTGAGCAAATACATTTCACCAAACGCATCCAGAACATTGTGGTGCGAGAACATCAGTCCGCCACTTTTGAGTGTGAGGTGTCTTTCGACAATGCAGTTGTAACATGGTATAAGGACACTTGGGAGCTTAAAGAGAGCCCCAAATATACATTCCGAAGTGAAGGGCGACGCCACTTCATGATCATCCGCAATGTTTCCTCTGCCGATGAAGGTTTGTGGAGTTCCAGTGGGGGACCATTTTTCGTTTTAATAATATTACTTAAGAAGGCCCATTTAACCGAATTAATAATTCTTTAGGCGTGTACTCAGTCATTGTCAGATTGGAGCCCAGGGGTGAGGCTAAAAGTACAGCTGAGCTTTACCTGTCAGGCAAAGGTCGGTACAGCTGTCGTGCTCCAGCATTAACTTAACAAACATTCTCTAGTAAATGAAGGCTCCTCACATTTATTTTTTCTATTTTTTTCTCAGAAATTGAAATAGAAAGGGTACCTTATGGTAAGTATGTGACATTTACATTTTTAAACACCTAGAGTATATCCCCTGCTGAAAAGAAAACAGCATATGTTGGTAAGGTATGTTTTAATGCTGGTTTATGCTGGCTCTTGCTGGTCTATTGCTAATTATGTCTGCCCGGGACTAGTCTTAGCCTCAGACGTCACGCCAAGCACTGCCCACGGACCTTTGGCTAAACGTCTGATGGATATGGCACACTTTTCTGAAAACACTTTAGCAGATTCTCAGTTGTCCTCTGATTGGTTTAATTATACAGAATTTCCAGGAGTCAAGTGTGAAAAACGTGCTCATTAAAAAACTTGAATATATGAATATGAATCAGTGATATACTGCCTGCACACCTGTCTGTTATTGTGAGAGTAACTTTGTGACAATAAGCATTTATCAATTTGACTTAAATGCTGGCTTATTAAAAGCTTCAACTTGTGATGTCGACAAACATGCAGGTATGCTTATATACTTTTTACTTATATACTTTTTACTTATATACTTTTTACTTATACATATTTTTTTTATGGCAGTGAAAATCTTCAAATATTGTGTCATTTTGGTTTAACAGATAAGAGAAAGACATTGTTTAAAACAGTAACTGTTTTTAAATTGTGGATACTCACAAATACATCAAGAAAACTTTCACTCATTCATCTGTAATCTTAGTCTGCCTGATCTTTATGTAGAAATTTGTCACCAAAATGAATGAAATTCTGAACAAAATATACATACTTGTTCTGCTGATTTCCAATATGTTTTGCTGACAGATCATTTAGAATATTGATGTATAGTTGTTGTAAGCTTTAAAGACTTTTGTGAATGAATAATGTACGATTTCGGGTATAATAATAAATATAATAATGAAATAATAAATAGTAATAATAAAAATAATGGGCGGTCCTTGACTATTCAAAGTGGCCAAAGTTCTCAGACCTTCAATTGTCAGTCTGAGGTCTGGCTAGGCAAGACTAGACCGGGACCAGCAGATAACCAGCATAAATCAGCAAGAACCAGCATAAACCAGCAAGTCTGCATTAAAACATACCTTACCAAACCTATGGTTGATTTTTCAGCTGGGTCAGTAGTGCATATTGGCAGTTTTTCTTACACAATCAATTAATTTCTGTAAGCAAACTAAAGAATGTTAAATAACACTCACACAGACATCCCAGATACATCAATACAAGTGCCTGAGGCAGCTACATTAACTATTGAAGGTAAGATTGGGATCTTACTTAAATTTACACAATTAAAATATCCAAATCAGTATCTACAGACAGTTACTCATACATTTATTATTTTCAAAAAAGCGGAGTCTTCTATGGAGTACTATCATTATGAGGAAAAAATGGAAACACAAGGTAAACTGCCTTATTATGAGAATAAAACTAACTCTTTCATGTTATCATATTCATATAGTGCCATTCACTAAAATTGCCAAAATATCTCAAATCTTTGTAGATCTATTAACTTCATTATTTTAACCATGCATCTGTTCACCAGCCACACACACACACACACACACACACACAAATTAATGTAAAAGAATAACATGATTGTGCGAGTTTTGTTTTGTCTGTTCTTCAACATCTTGCGTGAAATAACCAAATAACGTCACATTTTAAAGAACTTGTCATTGGACATGTGTAACAACTTTTTACCCTTTACCAGAGTATGTGAGCTGGGCAGAGGAGAGTGTTGTAGAGGAAATATCAGACACAGGTATTACTGAGAGCTTTTGGGTCAATAAATATAATTCAACATGATGTTCTAACCTTCTTTCATCTTTTGATTGCCTTCATAATGTTATATGTATGTATTTGTTTTGTTTATAGTAAAATCTGTATTTATCCCCGTGTGTCTTCACCATACTCCCAAAATACACCTGTAAATTGTCCTGTGTGTGTTGTTGTGTGTAGTGTCATAGATTTACCAGTGTGACTTGGTTAATGTGTCAACATTTTTCAACAAATTTATGTTATATTTTGTCTTTTCATGTTTCTTCAAAGCCAGATACTCATGGCTATTATTTTAAGTAGTTTCTTTTTCTCATCAGCTCCAAGGGTCCCGATCGAAGAGTCCGTCACTAGAAAAACCATGGGAATGAGAGAGGAGGCTCGAACGACAGGTAATGAAAGAGTAAAAAGCAACTCGCTGCTGTGCTTCTTGTTGCCAAACGTGGTTCATCTTCATGCCTGTCATGTTTATATGTCTGTCTGTAAAGTGTTTGAGTTCACTTTTACATCCTTAGTTATGTTCTGTCATGCCTTATCAATGTTGCGTGTTAGTCAGATGTGCTTCTGCAATATAAACAATGTCAATATACTCATAAACATTAAAAAAAAAATGTTGCTCACAATTGTGCACATTACGCTGCACATTTTTTGTATGTTTGAAAGTTTTTTTTTTATCATCAACAATGCTTTGATGCCGTCTTGTATTCTGTTGATGCGTCATTTCGTCCGTGTGTAAATTTTAATGATTTCACCTTAATTGTCTTGACGCTCTTGCATGATATGGTTGCTTTGAAACTAGCCAGTAGATTTGATATTATAAAGTAATTCTTCTTAATATTCTCAAAGAAATCGAGGAACCTGAACCATCTAAACCTGTGGAGCTAATACCTGAAGTACCTGAGAAAGGTATGCGATTGTTTGTCCCGTGTTGTCTGCTCCAGTTGTGTTTAGTGTCAATAAGTTGTTTTACATAATTATGTGTCTAAAAAAAACCTTTATAAACATTCTTACAATTCTGTATGTTCTGTCAGTATTCTTTATTCTGTCTAACTGAATATTCTTACAATTGTAATGAATTTTTGTCCAAAAAAGCCAAAATGCCTGTGGAAGAAATAGTTACTGCAGTTACAGTGCCAGAGCCAATTGAACGCCCCTCAGCAAAAGGTATGGAAAGAACACATGGCATTATGTTCAATGTTAAATGTCACATTGTCTGGTTATACATCTGTGCATAGTACACCTCTTAAACTGATCAAGTCTTTTTCTTTTATAAAGTCTTCTTGTGAATGCTGGCATTTAGATGTTTGTTTATTATTTGTTATTGCAATGTTTTGTGGCCATTTTTGCTTTTTGGATCTCACACATTACCATCTTAAATTTGTTGTGCGTTTTTTTACTTATGCTTTTTGTCCTTATTGATGTTGAGTACTTGTCCTTAATCTTACTACTTGCAAAACCAATTGTCAAATCTTATGTCTGTCATTTCTTATTGTCTTTCTCTTTTTGAGGTATGAATGTAACTGTTTTCTTTCATGTCTTAATTCTTCTGAAACTGTGAATGTACTAATACCAAAAATATGTGTTATATGAAAAAGTGCCACAGCCACCTATAGCTCCTGTGGCTCCAGCCCCTAAACCTGAAGAGCCTAAAGCTGTACCGGTAGCTGAGCC
Source organism: Danio jaintianensis (assembly GCA_903798115.1). Taxonomy (NCBI): domain Eukaryota; kingdom Metazoa; phylum Chordata; class Actinopteri; order Cypriniformes; family Danionidae; genus Danio; species Danio jaintianensis. The sequence goes on along the minus strand of CAIGQV010000001.1, from coordinate 23,710,210 downwards.
CAAACCAGAACCAAAGCCTAAACCTGAAATTAAGCCAGAGCCTCAGCCTACACCTGTGAAGAAACCTGAGCCACCTCCAGCCAAAGGTATTGTTAAATGCTTATGCTTCATGTTGTGTAGGATTCTTGTCTGTAAGGATTTCATGTACCTGTCTTTGTTGTTGCAATTGTCTATCTTCCACAAGGAAGTCCATGTACTGTGACACTGTATGTTCTTTGGCATGTGGTAGGGAAAACTGTAACTGTAAACAATACAATGCATGTTCTTTAAAGTTCTTGAAGAGGAAATGAAGCCAAAAACACCAATTCAAGAACCGCCAAAGAAAGTGCAAGCTAAACCTGAGGAAGCCATTGCGGTTCCAACTAAAGAACCTCCAAAGAAAGGTATAGACTTTGTTTGTTTGTTTCTGTATGTGTATTTAACCATCCACACCCTTATGAGGACCACATGACTGGTTTTATGTCAGTGTCTTTGTTCTGCATGATAACTGTTTTTTTGCTGTATACTTATAGTTATATTTTGTTCTCATGATTTGCATTGTGTGTGTTTCTTGTCTACATGCAATTTATAAATGTTTTTGTTGTTGCCATTGTCCAGCTTCCATTAGGAAGCATGTATGTGTGACACTGTGTGTTCTTTGATGTTTGGTTACAAACTTTAATCTTTAAAAAATGCAATGTATATTCTTTAAAGTTCTTGTAGAAGAAAAGAAACCAAAACCACCAGTTCAAGAACCACCAAAGAAATTGCCTACTAAACCTGATGAAGCCATTGCTGTTCCAACTGAAGTACCTCCAAAGAAAGGTATTGATTCACTATTTGTATGTAGGGCTATTTTGTTTGTACAGTTTATTTCTTTATTAACTTGCTATGGTCTTATGTCTAACGCCTGACGTTTCTGTGTCTTTGTTTGTCTTTGTCCTGCAGTATTGTTAGGTTTTAGTGTGTGTTGTGTATATGTTAAAGTTTACTGCATATGCTTTGTCATGAAGCTTTTTGAAAAGATTTTCATATTCTCGTCTTTATAGGTACAATTGTCTAGCTTCCATTAGGAAGTGTATTTTAAGTGACACTGTGTGTTTGTTGACGTTCGTATAAAAATGTATCTTTCAACAAATAAATGCATGTCTCTTAAAGTTCTTGTGGAGGAAAAGAAACCAAAACCACTAATTCAAGAA